>JAOTAY010020059.1:0-36014 GCA_025629805.1 Erythroxylum baracoense
CCCCAAAAATTATAATTAAAGCCTAATCACAATAAAAATAATAAAATTAATCCTCAAACAAATCGGGGTCCAACAAAGTTAGTTTCACCTCCCCACACTTAAAGATCACATTGTACTCAATGTGACAAGTCAACCACCAAATAATGGAAAATGACATCAATCCAAACAAAAGAAATTAAAACAAACAAATGACATCAAACCAATTAAAAAATGACAGCAAACTAAACAAAAGGAAATGAAATGAAACCAAACATAAGAAAATGGCACAATTTAAAGTAAAAGGGGTAAGAAAAGCTTATTGAGATGATGGTGGCGACGGTGTTAGTGAAGGAGCTTCAAAATTATTCCTCCGATAGAATTTGAGGAACCTCTTCTTCAAGCTATGCTGCTCTTTTTGGACTTGCCACATTTTGGTACCAAGTTCGTTAATTTGGGAATTCATTTGTCGTTGGTTGGAGGCCATCTAGTCGAGGATTTGTTGAAATCGATCGACCTCTACTGTTGCACTTGGTTCCTCCTCCGCTGCTTCTTCTTCTAGCTCTGGGGCTACTCAGGATGAGGAGGGTCGAGAAGCAACTGTGTCTGTGCCCCTCCTAGTCTTCACTACAGTACACGTATGAAAGTTTCAGAGTTCCATATAATGGAACTCAAAAATCTTAGAACGCCTTAAATATGATATGTCAAACATATCATATTTGATTGTGTGCACATATTCCACATCAAGGTTATAAAACAGAGCTAAAGTAGTATCAACATAAGACATGTCAAAATATGAACTCTTTTTATTCACAACACTCACTATTGATCAAAAAATTCTAAAAGGCGTGTTAATTTTAATTTTTCGATCCATGCATTGATTTTAATTTTTCGATCCATGCACCACAAAAAGAAAAGTTCTTTAATTTTAATTTAAAAGTTCTTCAATTTTAATTTTTCGATCCATGCACCACAAAAAGAAAAGTTCTTTGGCCAAGCATTTGTTACTTTCAGTTTTATTAAACACAGTTAAACACATAAATTTGTGAAAAAGTAAATGCTTGATATTATGGATTAAAGAATTCGGTGCATTCCTAGAGTCAAAATTTTCTTCCCCCATCAGAGTTTTCCAGTAATCATCTAAATAAAAATCATCGTGATCATCAAAAACTTTAGTGTTTGAAAAATTGAAAGACCACGCATGACAGTATAATCCAATTTATAAACGTTGCCGAATAACCTAAACTAAAAAACGCCATTTTAGGGTTATATCGAACTGTAGTGAAAAACTCTATAGTCATCATAGGGTGAATAGGCACGTCATATCTAATGAACCTATTCTAACCTATATTTGCAACTAGTCGCTCATTTTTTCACCTCGCTCCTATGGTTTCTAACAATTCAAAATCAAAATATCTAGGAGTGACTAATTCTCTATCCCTAAGGTCTCGAAAATGCATACCTTCTTCTTCCAAATAAATTAAAAATGGGGAACGATAAATTACCGCTAAATCGGGCTTACCTTCACCGAAAACTTGAAGGCACAATTTATTATTCACTTTCCGAGCCATCATCTTCTTTGGTGCCATTGTAAGAAGAAAATCTACAAAAAATAAGAGAAGGAGAGTGAAATTCGTATTTAAGAGAAAGAAAGAAAAATCTTACCCAAATCCTTGTGTTTTAAATGATTAATGTATGAAAAGAGTAAAGGATTGTGAGATCAATGAAAAAAGATAAAGAAAATACCAAGAATTTAGAGGAAAAATGAAGAAGTTTTGAGAGTGAGAGAAGAATTTTCATGGGTTAGAAAGAGAAGGAGTGAAATTTTGAAGAATGAGGGAAAGAAGAAAAGGGGAGGGAAACTTAAATTTCCCTCCGGATGGAATTCTCATAATTGTGGGAATTTTCGTAATTCCCACGATTATGCGATTATGCTCCAAAAAGTTTCTGGAGGGATTTCCCACGACCGTGGGAATCACCTCCATTCCCACGATCATGGGTTTTCTCTCCAGAAAGTTTCTGGAGAGATTTCCCACGATCATGGGAATCACTCCAATTCCCATGATCGTAAGATGAGGTGATTCTTCCACCTCTAAACCTTCTTCCAAGCTTGGTATGTATTCTCCATGATCTTACAACTTACAAACACATCAAATTAATATTATCAACAAGAATTTCGAAAAGAAAACAAGTTAAAATTCAAACAAAAACCAAATTAACATCAATCAAACTCAATTCAAACATGATCCTAACTAAAGAACCACACTAATAAATAAACAAAAACAATTAAAAGGAAGTAGAATTCCATGGGTTGCCTCCCATGCAGTGCTTCTTTTAACGTATGTAGCTCAACTCCCCTTTTTGTTTAAGGCGGTTTGAATGACTGCTATAGTGGTAGTGTAGAAGCCGATCTCAAACTCTATATATAAGCCACCCCAGTATAGACTCCACCTTCCTTCTTGTGTTCCTTCCTATGCCTTTTCCTACGAGATCGTTTCTTCTTGAATGTATTTTGAGGGTCCTCAGTATCTTCCCATCCTCCTTGGGGTTTAAGTTCCTTGATGTCCATTAGGAGTAAAAGAGAACGATAGTCTTTCTTAGATACCTTGAAAGTTAATTTCTCCTTGCCAACTCTCAGTGTTAATTCTCCCCCATCAACATCAATAATCGAACGGGAAATAGCCAGAAATAGTAGCCCAAGAACTATAGGGATTTCTGCATCTTCTCTAATATTTAGTATGTAGAAGTCCTCGGGGAAGATAAATTTATCAATCTGAAGCTCCATGTTCTTGATGATCCCTTTAAGTTGATGCACTGTTCTGTCAGTCGTTTTCACCAATATTTTAGTGGCTCTGGCTCTCCTAAACCCAACTTCTGACTAAATGTGTAGGGAATCATGTTAATACCAACTCCTAAATCTGAAAATGGCCCGTCTACCTTAACTCCCTTTGTACTACACATAACAAAAAAGTCACCTGGGTCTTCTTTCTTTTGTGCTATGTGTGGACTTCCTTCTTATATGTTCTCTTGGACCTCTTTCTTCACTGATTCCTTTAACGTGAGCTTTGTTTGGAGTTGATTTGTTATATCTGTCATCTTTCTTAACTCAATCTCCTTGGGATACCTTACTGCTGCACTTGAAGATGACTTCCATTGAGCAAAAATATGATGTGGAAGTCCAAGTTGAAGTTCCCTGATCAGCTCGCTTATTAGTTCACTTGGAAGGACTTCCAAAACTGTTTGTCCCTATCGCTTGTCTCCATCTTTCTCCTTATGTTCATTTTCTTTTACTTTGTCCGAGTGATGACCATGATTCTTTCCTTCTAGTCGACTTCGATGTTTCTTAATAGGCTACCTGCATTTTTAGAAGATAAAGCGTTAGCGAGTTGACCTACCTGAACCTCCATTTTGTGGATAGATGATGCATGGTTCTTCACGATTTGGTCAAACTTCACTTCCATCCTCTTCTGACTTTCCTCCTAGCTTGCAAACATCCTCTTCTTATTCTCCTCTTGAGCTTTTAATTTGGACCCTAACACTTCCATCACCTTGTCCATTTTACTTTTCATCGCTCCAATTAGATCTTGCTGAAATCTTAGTGGTCCTTGTGGTCTTGCTTGGCCACCTGCATTGTTATTGCTCTAAGAAAATTTTGGATGATTTTTCCATCCCAGATTGTAAGTATTGGAGTATAGGTTGTTACCTCTTTACGGCTGGCCCAAGTAGCTTACCTCTTCGGTACCACCAGTTCCTAATAGAAAACACTCCGCTAAGTTGTGGTTGTTCTGTCCGCACAGCTCACATTACACTTACATTGCCTTCACTGTTGTTGTAGATGCTCATTGCATATTGTTCAGCTGCTTTGTAAGAGCCATAACCTAAGCCTACAAAGTAGTAACAAAATTAATAGGTATCATACCTTTTTGTTCCTTCTGCCCTTATCTGCTCCAGCGTTAGACCACATGCAGCTGTTACTCGGCAACTCCTCTAAAAGATTATGAGCTGCTTCTACAGTCTTCCTCATTAATGAACCTCCAACTGCTACATCAATGGCTCCTCGCGTGCTTGGATTCACTTTATTGTAGAACATTTGAAGTAGGAATTTCCTTGGAAGATTGTGATGGGGACAACTTTGCTATTCTTTAAATCTCTCCGAAGCTTCATAGAGAGATTCTTCATTGTTCTGCTGGAAATTCATGATTTCCTTGATAATCCTCATAGTCTTCATTAGCAAGAAATACTTCGCGAGAAATGCTTGAGCAAGCTGCTTCCAAGTAGTTATCTTCCCCAAATTCAGTGACTTATATCACGCCTTTGCTCGATCTTTCAACATAAAAGAAATCAACCTCAGCTTCACCGCATCGTCAGACATTCTATTGAATCAAAAAGTATCACAAATCTCTAAAACATTTATGATGTGAGCATTCAGATCCTCCTTGGATAGCATGTAGAATTGCATACTGTTTTGTAAAATGTTGAGGAGTGCTGGCTTTATCTCGAAATTGTTCGCTTGGACCACCAGTCTCGCCACTCCTTGAAGACTAAATCCTGGCCTCATAAAATCCATCAATGTCCTTTCCGGTCCTCCTTGTTATCCTTCTTCATCCATATCTTATTGTGAAAAATTTAGACACTTTGCCCTTCTTAATTCTCTTTCGTGTCTCTTGATGTCGGGAAATTCGTCTTCATTAACTTATTTCATTCTTCGTGTGCTCCTTGTGTTCACGCACCTACAAATAAACAAGGAAAAGTATCAAAAATTCTTAAATCAAAGTAATCTAAATTAAACAAGACGCTAAACAATTAACCCCCGATAATGGTGCTAAAAACTTATTAACTGGAAAACAACTCCTAGTTTTACGCTCAAAAACTGCAAGTGTACGGGTCGTGACTTGTAGTTAAAAAGCAGATATTGATCCCACAGGGATTGATGCCCAGACACCACTTAATTCACATCAAACTTTGTTTAAGCAACGAAATTATGTAATGGAAAGAATTTAGAAAATTAAATTAAAAATGAAAGACTAACAAAAAGCAATAGACAATACCAAAGTTTAGAAAATTAGAATTCAAGAATCTAAAGACAATAGATTACATTTTCCCTATTTTGTCTCCCTCTTATTTTATTAATCAAATTGTGTCTCACCTAAGATTTCTGAATGTATTAACTACCCTCTCTCAAGGTGTAATTAATTGTCCCTAATCAAATTAAATGGAATCAATTGAATGATCTCTCAACCTATCCAATGAGTGCACCAATTCAACTAGTTATTAAACTATCCTATGGTATCAATTGAATTCACTGAGTTCTTTTTTCTAACTAATCAATTGATATGATAATTGCAAGTATGTAGGTTGCTAACTCTCGTTGTGGAAGCCTACACAAATAATCTTACTCACTCTCTCTATTTGTTGTAAGATAAATAAAATCACAATAATCAAAAACACTTTCATTTAATTCAATAAAATAGGAGTTTTAAAAAAATAGTTCAAAAGCAATCCCTAAAACGAAATCAGCCAATCATGATCTCCATAACATCATCGACACACAAATAATCCGTCTCATAAAGATTAGAAGAATAAAACAAAAAAAATTGAATAAAAGGAACTTCTTCTCTTCTTTACCAAAATCTAGAATTTTGGATGTTGACGTGCTATTTTCCTCAATCTTAATGATAATCCTTGACTTCAATCCTTCCTCAAAACTAAAAACTTGTGTTCTTCACTTAAGGATGGTGATTCTATAGAAAGGTTTCATCTCTTCTTGATGATGGAGGCTTAACTATACTTTAATAGTCCAAAAACCTAAAGTTTAATGAAGCCCTGCATATTGACTCGGATTAAAATTACCACTATCGTAGGAATTTGCAATAGATAGACTCCTCTTTTCTTCTCCTCTTTGATCTCCAGCTCAATCTCTAAGTTGCTCCATCTTCCTTCCTACATAAAATAGTCAATTCTTATCCTAAATTAACATCAAACATAAAAGAACAACAATGAAAATCAAACTAAATGAAAACATACAAAATGAATCCTAAAATACAACAATAATCAACAATTATACAAGAAAACATATACCAATTACTCATAAAAATGTAGAGTAATGCACAACTATGAACATCCCCATACTTAAATCTTTTCTTGTCCTCAAGCAAAATAAATACAATCGATCAATTCTATCACTTCATTTCCACAAAGATCAATGCATACAATTCCTCAAATTTAAGCCAACTCAAATATTAAGTTAATACACATATCATGATTACTTTTTCATTGGTGTATATAAGCAAACTCAAAAATTGTCACCATCACTTAAAGGTAAGTAAAGAAAGTGAATCTTCCTCATGGTTTTCACACATTTCTCTCAAGTATTTGATGGTTATTGTTTCGGTCAAACTTCCCATAGGAAACTACACTACCATAGGCTTGCTAATACACCAATTCTCCTCTACAATGATTGCATGCATAAATAGAACAAAAGGACTTGTTTAGGGTTGTAATGTGGTAAGGGTTAAGGTGGGTCAAGAGGGAAAAAGGGTTAAGCACAAGCACTCATAAAGTAAAAAGTGGATAAAATGGGATAACAAAATGTAACTCCAAGATATACAATTGTAACTAATATTTTGCACTTATTGATGCTACTCACTTGTTATTACTGTTTCTTTTCTTTTCTTTTAGTCTTATATACACTGTAATCCACAAGTAGAAATATACTCAACTTATCTCAATAAAATTTTCACAACGATCCCAACTAATGTGTGACTTAATACTAAACAAAGCTTATGAATGGGTAGGTTAATGGGGTTTAAGGTTTTAAAAATTTGGAAGTTTTCAAGAAACAAAAGGTTAGGGTAGCAAGGGATAATACAAAAGGTAGGTCATTTAAACTAAGGGTTAACACAAAAAGGGCCTAAATAATCTCTGTTAAGCATGCATCCAATAGGCTCAAGCCTATTCAAAGCACGTTTTGAAGGTAATAACCTAAGAAAATATCACTCAAAAAAGAAATAAAATGATTATAGATAGAGTCATATGGCTCAATCCTCACGTTGCCTCAAATGAGAACATATTATGCATCTTTGCACTACCTCATTGCTCAAATGTCAATTTGTTAGTAAGCTTTTGTAACCAACTGTTTTTCATCACTCTATATGGTTCACTTTCTACTCAAGTAGCCTAATCTAAGTTCATGCATGCATTCATTCTAATTATAACTAGCATGATAGAATCTCATGGCAATGTCTATCAGGATGTTTCAACTACGGATCCATTGTTGATATAAAAGCATATGATATTCCTAAACATGCATCCTATTTAACAAAATGTGAACAATGCAATTGAGAAAGTCAATGTCACCTCCCCACACTTTTCACATTGTCCTCAATGTGACAAATCAACCACCAAATAAGGGAAAATGACCTCAAACCAAACAAAAATAATTGAAACAAACTAATGACATCAAACCAAACAAAAAATGACAACAAACCAAACAAAAGAAAATGACATGAAACTTAACAAAAATGACAGCAAAGCAAACAAAAGAAAATGAAATGAAACCAAATAAATGAAATAAAATTTAAAAGCAAAAGCACAGGAAAAGCTTATTGAGATGATGGTGGTGACAGTGTTAGTGAAGGAGCTTTAAAATTGATACTCCGAAAGAAATTGAGGAACCTTTTATTCAAGCTACACTGCTCCTTATGGACTTGCTGCATTTGGGTGCTGAGCTCAATGAGTTAGGATGTCATTTTCTATTAGTTGGAGGCCATCTGGTCAAGTATTTGTTGAAATTAGTCAACCTTTGCTGGTGCACTTGATTCCTCCTCCGTTGCTTCATCCTTTTCTGTCGAGATTGCTCAAGATGTGTGGAGTCGGGAAGTAGCTATATTGGTGCCCCTCCGGTTCCTTACTATAGTACACGTATAAGGATTTCAGAGTTTCATAGAATGGAGTCCCAAAATCTCAGAGCGTTTTAAATACGATATGTCAAAGATATCTTGTGGTGTTGTGCGCAAATTCTCCACATTAACATTATAAAACTCACCCCAAGCAGAAGCAATATGAGACATCCCAAAACACGAGCTCTTTTTATTATCAACACTTATTATTGATCGAAAAATCCTATAAGATGTATTGATTTTAATTCTTAGATCCATGCACCATAAAGAGAAACGTTCTTTAGCTGAGCATTTGTTGCTTTCAGTTTTATTAAACACAGTTGAACATATAAATTTATGTACAATTAAATGCTCAGCACTAAGAATTAAAGAATTTGGTGTATTTCATGAGTCAAAATTTTCTTCACCAATGATAGTTTTCCATTAAGAATCAACATCAAAATTAGCGTGATCATTTAGAAATTTTGTAGTTGACAAATTGAAAATTTCACACTTGAAAGGATAATCAAGTTTAAAAACATTTCCAGCTAACCTAAACTAGAAAACATTCATTGTCAAAATGTTCTTCACCAATGAGAGTTTTCCATTAAAAATCAACATCAAAATTAGCGTGATCATCTAAAACTTTTGTAATCGACAAATTGAAAATTTCACACTTGAAAGGATAATCAAGTTTTAAAACATTTCCAGCTAACCTAAACTAGAAAACATTCATTTTAAGGTTATACTAGACTATTATGAAAAACTCTAATGTTATAGTAGAGTAAATAGGTACATCACATCGAACAAACATATTTCAACCTATGTTAGTAGCTAGTTGTTCAAGTTTTCATCTCACTCCTATGTTTTCTAACAATTCAAAATAAAAATAACTAGGAGTGACTATTTTTTTACCCTTAAGGTCTTGAAAACACGTACCTTCTTCTTCTAAATAAATCGAGAATGGAGAATGATAAGCTACCTCCAAGTTGGCCTTACCTTCATCGAAAACTATGTAGTTCATCAATTGATTTCTGAGCCATCATCTTCCTTGGTGCCTGATTGAACCCAAGTTTTCTATATTATTTAGTGATATTCTCATGGTTCTTGTTATACTTTTTGGCTCTTTTTATTGGATATTGTGCTTAATTTAGTTTAAGAGTGCTTATTTTGAATTGATGTAGTTTAAGGGTAAAATTGTCATAAAATGTTGATAATTGCACTAAATTGGTTTCTAGGACAATTAATACTGCAAACTATTGCTTTTCATTGCAAGACACTCATGAAGTAGAGCCAAGAGTGAAGACCAAGAAATTACAGGACACAACGGTAAGAGCATCAACACTGGCATCGTTCGCTACGGTGAAGATACCCAAGAACCATTATCGAAGACCTTTCAGGAAAAGTTCACCATGGTCAAAATCTAACTTTGCCATGGCAAAGTCACAAGATCTAGCAAGAAAACCTCTCGGGATATTTTCGCCGCGGTGAAACCTTCGAATCAGCAGCTCAAACCTGAACCATTTTTAGAAAATTCACTTACCCATTCTTACAAACCGACCCAAATACCAATGTAAAAACCCTATTTAGGGATAAGTGAAGGATATAATAAGGGAGAGAGAGCCTCCGTCATTGACATCTCATCTTTTCTCTCATCTAACCCTAATCTCCTCCATTTTTCCATTGTCGAACCTCCACCATGGTTAACTTAGATTCCCTCCCAGTTGTGAAGCTTCCGATTGAAATGGGTGGCTAGGAATTTCCCCTCCTTTTGAAGATGCAGCAAAGGTTGGAGTTCAATGAGCTTAAAAGGCTCGATTCTCTCGTATCTAGCATGGTTATGTTTGATATTAAGTTGATTATGGATTTCATTTGACCCATTGCATTGGCTCATCCTACTTCACACACTAAGAGCTCTTAACAAAATCTTAGGAAATGGAGTCCCATTAATTAAGATCCTGGACTTAAAGAGTCCTTTAAGGTTTACATTTTGAAGCTTAGTGATTTCTACGCCCACAAAAATCAATTTCGAACTATGATAGCCAGAGCTCACTTTTAAGAGGATTCTATCGCTATTTAATCTCTTGATTTCATCTTTCCGTTATCTATATCCCAAAAATCCAAAAATACATTTTACAAAAAAAATCAAAACCCCTTTTTTTTTTCCCAATTAGTTTGCATAGCATGGTATATAGATTAACTTAGATCCATTCATTTTAGGTTCCGATTAAGTGAACGACTCGAGGTTGCACCCTATAGTACAATCTTTGGATTATTTTGATTCAACCTCCAAAGGCTTTACGACTAGGTAAGAATCAAATGGTGTCGTTGTCGGGGAACCAAGAAATTGGTTCTCTAGGTTAACTTTTGTCCTTTTGCTTTTAAGTGGGGTTAGGAGCCTTTTTAGATTGCAATCTAGATAGTATAGCTTCATACTTATCAAAAGTGTTGGTTTTCCTTTAGCATAGCATCAAAATTTTTGGAAATATAAACAAAGAATCTGATTTTCTCATTTTTATACTTAGCATTTTACATTTGCATAGTTCAGAGTCCTATTTGCTGCTTTCTGTAAACATTCACCGCGGCCAACTCCTTGTTTCGCCGCAGCTAACTTGCATAACTTTTACGAGGACTCCTCTCGGGACACTTTCGCAGTAGTGAACCTTTTTGCTTCATTGCGGCCAACTTTGCTGCACATCTTTAAATTTTCTTTACCTATGCTTACATACTTTCACACACCAATACACTTGCATCCATCTCATCTCATTTATTTACTTGACTTTGTGAGCTTACAAGTCAATTTTGTTTACTCTTATTCCCTTTTGAATTTTTCCCTTGCAAGCCCCGAAAAGCCAAACTCCTACACTTCAACCTTAAAATTGAAGGAAGTCTAAGAAAAATTAGAAAGGAAAAAAGAGTAAAGGGGACAAGCAAAGAAGTTGTTGAAGAGGAAAATATCTCAGTGGAGTCTAGACTGTCAAGCAGTGAGAGTGAATCATTAAAAGGTGAGATAATGGCTGAAAACCCAACTTTTCTATAAAACCCTAACCTTAATGCTAACCAACATAGAAATGGTGATAACGAAGATAATGGGGAGCAGGAGCAAGTTGGTGAGAACAATGTCAACTATAGAATGAGGACCATTAGGGAAGCTACTACCTCAGATGTGAATTATGATCCTTTTACTGCTTCTTGCCCTAATTTTGATGTGAATTTTGAGATTAAAGGATTACTTATTAACTCTCTTCCTAAATTTCATCGTTTGAAAGGAGAAGATCCCTACATTCATTTGCAATCACTGTCCATGATTTTCTAGAGCACAAAACTAGTGGGCGCTTCTCTAGATCAAGTGCTATGGAAAGTCTTTCATTTATCTTTAGAGGGTAAAGTAAGGGACTGGAACATGAGCCTTTGGAGACACATGGAGAATGCCTACCACAGCTGGGGAAATTTAAGAAAGGCATTCTTGGAGAAATACTTTCCTGCCTCTAGAACTTCATAAATGATAAAGGAGATTTACTCTACACGTCAAGACTTTAATGAGTCCCTCTATGATTATCGGAACCATTTTTAGGATCTATTGTCAAGATGCCCTCACCATCAAATCCCAGATGAGCAGTTGGTGCAGTACTTCTATGATGGGCTGAAGAGTCAAGACAAGGGCATGTTTGATGTAGCCTCAGAAGGTTCACTGATAGACCTCACCGTTGAAAAGGTTTGGGAACTGATTAAAAAATGGCTCTAAATCACCAGCATTATAATGTTAGGGACATTAGAGGAGTACATGAGTTGGGAGCTTCAACAGTTCACTATAGAAGAATGGAAAGTCTTGATTCTAAGATTGACTCTTTGGAGAGTAAAATGACTACTCAACTATCCCTCATTACTGCAGAGTTGAAAAATATGAGTGTGCATCGTCCACCAACCCCTATGGATCTTACTGCACCTAGTTGTAAAACTTATGGTTTTGTGATGAATATTTCTAGTGTCTGTCCCAATTGTTATAAAGAGGTATCTGTTGTCTATCAGGGTTGGTCGAATCCTAAGTGAGACCCTTATTCTAATACATATAATGAGGGATGGAAATCAAATCCTCGACTTAATTGGAGAAATGACGAAGGTAAACCTCCAAATAGATTTCAGTGAGGTGGAGGGGCTGGTCCATCTACTAACCAGTTCCAAAACTAGCAGCAAGCTTTAACTATTCCAAAAAAGGAAGACACAAATCAACTCTTGCATAACATGATGGCATTGATGAAAGAGGAGAGCACTTCTAATGATAACCAGTTCAATTCATTAGCTTCTTTGATTTGACAAGAATCTTCTAAGAATGCTACCAGATTCATTGCCCTTGAGAAAAAAATGGAGCAATGGGAGACAAAGACTGAGAACATCAACTCCTATGTCACTTAGCTATCCAATAACATGAGTGAGCAGCAAGCTAGGAGTAGTGGCACTATTCCCTTAAACATTATTATAAACCCTAAGGGTTTGAATGCCATCACTCTTCGAAGTGGAAGCATATAAAGTTCAGTGATCAAGATGAGGAAGTAGTTAAGGAGGAGATTGAATGTGATGAGTTACTTCCCACACTAAGGAAAAAGAAGTTTGAAAGCTCTAAGGAGAGAGCATTGTTAGCTGAAAAGGAGTCACATTTTTAAATAGCAAAGGAACATATTCTGAGAGCAACCATGAACAAGCAACAATAGGGGATCATGTTGATTCAAGCAAGCATGGAGCCAATACAACCAATGGTACGGAGTTAAATCTTAAAGACCTTCCTTTTCCTAATTCATATTTGATGAGCAAAAGAATGAATGAAACTAAACATGAAAAAGATATTATTGATCTGTTTAGTAGAATGGAAGTCAACAATCCATTGCTTGATCTTGTGAAACAGGTTCCTACTTATGCCAAATATCTTAAAGACCTGTGCACTTGTAAGAGGAAGGTTAAGCCAAATGAAAGAGTTCAAGTAAGCTCAAATGTGTCTGCCCTATTAAACCTCAGATCCCTATGAAATGCCAAGACCCTGGATCCTTTACTATCCCTTGCACTATAGGTAAAGTTACTATAGGAGGAGCTTTGTTAGATCTAGGGGCAGCTATTAATTTTATACCTAAGTCCGTTTACACCTCATTGGGATTCAAGACCCTTAAGTCTACCACAGTAGTACTCCAATTGGCTGATAGGTCTATTAGGTATCCTGAGGGCATTACAGAGGATATCTTGGTCTAGCTAAAGGGTCTAGTTTTTTCTGCTAATTTTTATATGCTTGATATGTCTTCTGAGTTTGTTTATGACACCACACTGATTCTTGGTAGACCTTTCTTGAGGACTGCTAACACCATGATTAGCATAAAAGAAGGCACCATCACCATGGAGGTAGGTGATTACAAAGTTTTTTTTAACATGTATGAAGCAATGAAACATCCTTATAAAGATTACTCACTTTTGGGTGTTCACATGATTGATATTGCTGTTGATGATGCCTGATCCAAATTTGAATTGGAAGATAATTTCTTTGGCTTTGAACCG
The DNA here is from genome assembly GCA_025629805.1 of Erythroxylum baracoense. Lineage (NCBI taxonomy): Eukaryota > Viridiplantae > Streptophyta > Magnoliopsida > Malpighiales > Erythroxylaceae > Erythroxylum > Erythroxylum baracoense. The sequence continues at coordinate 13,392 of JAOTAY010020059.1, forward strand.
TGTTCACTCGATTCTACTAATGAGGAAGACATTATTTCTTCCTTTTCATTTCTTTATTCTTTCCCTTCCACTTGCTCATGTGGAGGTGACATAACATGCATTAACTGTAAAGTAGTTGATTGCAAGGTAACAGTATCACCCACTGACTCACATGTGAGCTCTATTCCTTCTATTGTCAGAGATGATTCCCTTGGGAAAAGGTTTTCTGTTAGTATTTCAGGTGATTCTTGCATCGTAGAGGCTAACACTGATGTGGCAATTGATGAATTTGTTTCACTACAACAAAAGTTTTTGACTGACGATAATAAAGATGGGCCACTTTCAGCTATTCCACCTGCTCATTTGATGCAAAGACACCTTGAATCTAAGGCTTATTCTCAATCCCTTACATCTCCTAACTTATCTACTTTTAATTCTTCTTATACCTTGAGATACTTGGATGAGTTATTATCTAGTGATGATTTGGGTATGCAGAAGAATTTATGCATAGCAGTTACCACTGTAGATTAACCTTGGGTTGGTTCAACACTTGGAATAGATGGAGATTGTAAATCTGACTGCATGGAACCTGCACTATCATTGGTTAAAAAAAGGGGAGTAATCTGTTGTCTCTTGAAATTCATGAAGTGATCCCTTTTGTTGTAAAACCTCCAAAGATTGAATTAAAACCCCTACCTCCTACTTTAAAGTATGCTTTCCTTGAGTTTAATGAGTGGTTACCTGTCATAATTGCCAATTCCCTCTCTAACAGTGAAGAAGGGAGACTCCTTGCTATTTTGAGAGAACATAGGAGGGCTATAGGGTGAACTTTAGCAGACATACCTGGGATTAGTCCAGCTATTTGCACACACAAGATCCTGCTACGTGAGGGTTCTAAACCTATAAGATAGCTTTAAAGGAGACTAAACCCACTTATCCTAGATGTGGTTAAGAACAAAATCACCAAACTTCTGAGTGCTGGGATCATCTATCCCATATCCGATAGTGAGTGGGTTAGTCCAATACATGTGGTCCCTAAAAAGAGTGGGGTCACTGTAGTTAAAAATGTTAGAGACAAGCTTATTCCTATAAGAGTGCAAAATTCCTGGTGTGTTTGCATAGACTACAGAAGATTAAATGATGCCACACAAAAAGATCATTTTCCTCTTCCTTTTATTGACCAGATGCTTGAGAGACTTACAGGCAGATCTCATTACTATTTTCTAGATGGTTTCTCTGGGTATTTTGAAGTACCTATTGCAGTAGAGGATCAAGATAAAACTACTTTTACATGTCCTTTTAGTACCTTTGCTTATCGAAGGATGCCTTTTGGATTATGTAATGCTCCAGGGACTTTTCAGCATTGTATGATGGCTATGTTCTGTAAATTTTTGGAGGATTGAATGGAAGTCTTTATGGAAAACTTCACTATTTATGGTGGATCTTTTGATAATTGCCTTGCTATTCTTGAAAAAGTTTTGAAAAAATACATTGAAAAGAATTTGATTTTAAACTTTGAAAAATGTCATTTCATGGTCAATGAGGGCATAGTGCTAGGCATTTGATTTCTAGCAAAGGAATTGAAGTTGATAAAGCTAAGATTAAGGTCATATCTTCTTTTCCTTACCCTATCTGTCCTAAAGATATAAGATCATTTTTGGGTCATGCAGGCTTTTATAGGCGTTTTATAAAAGATTTCAGCAAAATTGCTTTACCTCTCCCAAAGCTTTTACAAAAATATGTCAAATTTGAATTTAATGATTCTTATCGAGATACTTTGATGAGTTAAAGTCTAAACTCATTTCTCCCCTTATTTTTACTGCCCCTGATTGGAAATTACCTTTTAATCTTTCATGTGATGCTTCTAATTGTGCTGTAGGAGCTATCTTGGGCCAAAGGAGGAGAAGCTCTTAAGAGCCATTACATATGCCTCGAAAACATTGGATGCAGCTCAAATCAATTACACAACAGTGGAGAAAGAGCTATTTTCAGTAGCTTTCACCTTAGAAAAGTTTAGGCCTTATCTGTTGAATTCTCATGTAACTATTTTTACTGACCATACAGCTGTCCACTATCTTCTTAAGAAACCACAATCTAAGCCAAGATTGATAACATGGGCACCACTTCTTTAAGAATTTGATATTGAGATAAAAAATCAAGCGGGGACAACAAATCATGTAGCTGATCATTGAGTAGGCTACCAGAGGATACAAGGGGAGTAGACCCTTCTAAACTCACTTATGATTCTTTTCTTGATGTAGCTTTATGTGCTTTAGTTTTAAAAGAGCCTTGGTATCTGCATATAGTTAATTATCTAATGACTAGACTCACTCCTTCTCTCATACCTAAGTCGCAGGCACAAAAGCTCAAGAGTGAAACAAGATATTACGTTTGGGATGCTCCTAATCTATGGCAGATGAGCAGTGACAAAGTCATAAGAAACTGTGTGTCTGCTGAAGAAATCAATACAATTATTTCAGCTTGCCATTTTATGGTTTGTGGAGGGCATTTCAGTACCCAGAGAACATCTAGGAAAATTCTAGGCTCTGGTTTTTACTGACCAACCCTTTTTAAAGATTTTTTTACATTTTGCCGGTCTTGTGACAAATATCAACAATTTGAAGGATTAGGTAAAAGGCATGAAATGCCTCAGTAGCCTTTGTTATTTTGCGAAATCTTTGATTTATGGGGGACTGATTTCATGGGTCTATTCCCTCCGTCTTTTAGTTTTGTCTATATCCTTTTAGCTGTCGATTATGTGTCTAAATGGGGAGGCTGTACCTACTAGAAAAGACGATGCTCAATCAATGTCTAAATTTCTTAAGTCCAACATTTTCTGTAGGTTTAGGATTCCTAAGGCTGTGGTGAGTGATAGGGGTACACACTTCTGTAATAGGATAGTTGATAACCTGTTTTCAAAATTTGGTGTCACTCACAAAGTCTCCAGTGTATATCACCCCCAAACTAATAGTCAGGATGAAATATCTAACAGAGAGGTGAAGAACATCTTGCAGAAGATAGTGAAGCCATCCAAGAAAGACTGGAGCTTGTGATTAGAAGAAGCAATGTGGGCTTATCTGACTGCCTACAAGTCACCAATTAGAATGTCTCCCTACTGCTTAATCTATGGCAAAGCTTGCCACTTGCCAGTGGAGTTGGAGCATAAAGCATATTGGGCAGTCAAGCAGTGCAACATGGACTTAGAATCTTCTGGGCTAGAGAGAAAGTTGCAGTTGTAAGAATTAGAAGAGTTGAGGCTAGAGATGTACGAGAACTCTGGACTCTACAAGGAGAAAACAAAGTTTGTGCACGATAAAGTTCTCCTACAGAAGAACTTCAAAGAAGGAGACAAGTTGTTATTGGTCAAGGCTCGTTTTAGTTTTAAGCAAGGGAAGTTTAACACTCGTTGGGATGGGCCATACATAGTCATAAAGATGCACAACTTTGGTATGGTAAAGCTTCTACATGAAGAGACTAGCACCAAGCTTAAGGTGAATGGCCATCTGTTGAAGGTTTATCATGAGAACCAAAAACCTCTGTGACTCTTAGGATGTTTCTTTCCTTCATTTGTTTACTTACTTTTACCCTATGATTGCTCATGACATATTTTGGTGCATTAGTTTATTGAGTAAGTGTGGGGGAGAAACTAACCGAGTAGGAAACATAGTTTAGTTTTTAGTTTAATTAATAGTTTTTTAATTCAATAAGATCCCCTTCTAGTTCGATCTCTTGCCTTTCTTTTGTTGTGTTCAATTGTCCTAATGCATGATATATCTTCAAGTTTGGAGAAGTTTAGTATTGTTAATTGTGCTACATTTCCTTCTCCTGAGCTCATTTAATATCTTATGACTATATATATGCATTTAAGGGCTTTCTGAGTATGTAGCTTGTGTCCTATGTTTCTTTGCAATTTTGTCATTTCTGCCTTTTTTTTAGTTAAAGGTACCTTTGCCACAGCTAACTCTAAGTTTTGTCGCAACAAAGCCCCCTAGTTTCTTTCTGTTGCTTTTGGGTCATTTTTGCTGTGACATGCATTCCATATCACCGCGACGAAATCCTTCTGTTTCTTCCTTTTTGCTCTCGGGTTATTTTCACCGCGGCGTGCATTCCATGTCACCGTGGCGAAGTCCTCCTATTTCTTCCTTTTCATTTTTGCCACGGTATGTGCTCTATGTCGCCACAGCGAAGATCCATTCGGCACCAACCCCTCCTCCCTTTTATTAAATTTTTACTTATCTGATTACCATTTTGCCCCTATCTATCATTTACCCATTCATCTTCGTCCTACTCTGTTTTTGTCTTTTCACATTCTGACCTATCTTTAAGCTTTACAACTCTTCCCTTTCAGTCTTCAACCCCTTCGTATGCCGCAGCATCTCTCTTCTCCCTCGTCCTATATCCTTCCCCCTGGTTCTGTTGCCATTTCTCATTCCCTTATTTCTCAGTACTCTCTCTGCGCTGCTCTCTCTTCCTCCTCGCTGTAAGTATCTTCTTTTTCTTTCTTTTATCATATTTTTAGCTGGTGTTTGAGGTAGAATACCTAATTTCATTTTTCTTTCATTCTCTATTTGGCTTAGTTTTGTTTCGATTACGTCCGTATTAGGTTATCCGATTCTAAATAGTACCTCTTGCCCTTTTTGAAAAGTTTCTTTCCAATTGTATACTTAGGTGATCAGTTTTAATTTTCTTTGTGTGTTTGTTTTGTTTGTTTATCCATGTGTTTTCTTTGCAGCAAAATGCCTCGAACCAAAACCCCTGAATCACCCCGTGAGTTTGAATCCCTCGATAACTATACCTTTGAAGAACTTTATAAAAAAATCAATGCTCAACCTCTCATTAAAGAGCGACCCTTTCCTATAAGCTCCTGACAACCCTTTTCTCCAATAATTTCATGCCTCCTAATTAAGTGGTTTAGTGCGGGATCGTACACTTAGTAATGATAAGTTCGTTCGCTATTTTTACAGCTATGCCCAGTTCCACGGTCGACTGGCTGTTGACTTCCTTAGTATTAAGGAGCCTCATGCCTTCACTATTGCTAATATCCTCTGCCATTATGATCTTCCCCCATGTTGTTGATGCCATTATGACCAACTCATCCATAACTACCCCATGGCTGATGTTACCCGCACCCTTTGTCAAGAGGGCGCTGCCTGGCATCACCACCGCCACTCCGAACACTACCTTAAATGCTTTAACGTACAGCCAGAGGCTCGTCCTTGGCTACACTTAGTCTGTAACAACATCATTCCCACCATCCACCTAGCCGATGTCACCAAATGCCAAGCTCTCTACATTTATCTCTTAATGACCTGCCGTTCGGTCAACATAGCTGATGCTATCGCTTCCGCCCTCTAGGACTCCATCACTACACCCAAACTCACCAATGCCATAGCCTTCCCCTACCTTGTCTTCGACATTTTCCACATCCATGTCGTTCCCACATTTGATAATGGCAGCGATTTTGACCTAGCCCCTCTCTTTTGGTACGACCGCTGTAAACAACCTACCTTCTAACCACCACCCCCTCCGCCCACTATTTATGATGTTGGTGTCACCTCGACAGCCGATGCACCTGCAGAGCAAGGCCCTCCAGCTCAGGATATCCCTGCACCTATCACTTTGGTGACCCTCGCTGGCAAGATCAACAGCCTATCTGCTTCTCTTGACCAACTCCACATCGCTCTCTTCTAGGAGATCACGCGGTAGCAAGCTCAAGATGCTCTTTATGCTCGGGATCGATGTTATCGTCGACACATGGATGCTTTGATCACCGACCACTTTCACTTCCAATTGCCCTCTAACGAGGATGAACCAATTAGCGGTGCTGGAACATTTATGGTGTACACATCTAAAGTTAGCCCATCTAGAACAGAACCGTCTAGGTCCGAAGTAAATCATCCTGCAGGCTAGCTTTAAATATTTTTTGTTTTATTTTATAATTTTTATCTTTAGGTCTTTATGTTTTCTGTCTCTAGTATGTTGGATACTTAGTTAACTTTTTTGATATTATTTCCCATGGCTTGCACTAGATACTAATCATCTTGTTGTTTTGCTAATTATCCTTGTATTATCATTGCCACCGTGCTTTCTCTTCCAATTGCTTGATTGTTTCCCCGTTGAGGACAATTTTGTATTGAAGTGTGGGGGAGGACTTTCAAGCATCATTTTTGGCCACCTAAGTGTTTTTTAACATGTCATTTGTATGTTATCCTTAAAATTTCGCACTTGGTTTTTGAGGTGAATCTGAACTTGCGTGACATTTTCACATTTTGCCATCTTTCGCCGCGACCAACTTATAGTTTTGCCATGGAAAATCCTTCTCGGGTATAGTTTGCCGCAGCTAACTTATGGTTTCGCCGTGACGAAGAACGTAATTTACAATCTCTTCTCGGCCTAGCTTTTATTCCCTCACTTCCATAATTCTCCCAAATTAGATTCTTAATACTCCTATGTTTTTGAAAGTTTTCAAATTTTCAAAGTTTTACATATGCTTTTGGAAAACCATCCATGCTTTTAAAATGATAGTTGATTTTGGCTAATTCCATTTTCAATGTTTTCAATGAGAAGTAAGTGAGGATACGCTAAGAAAGTGGTCCTATGCGTTTTTAAACCTTAAGATTGCTTAATTGAGATACTAACCTTATTGGAAGCATATTTGGGTCTGAATTCTTTCATTTGTGTTTATCTGCTTGATTTCATATCTCTCTAGAACTTGTTTTAATTCTTAATCAAGGCATAAAGTACTAAAATTTTTGTAAATTTGATAGAGGCATTCATTTAAAGACTTTTTTTTTACCCAAACACAAACCTCAAACATTTAAGCATTGCTAGCCCCTTGAGCCGTCTTTTTGAGTGCATCCACACTTCTATAATTGACGTAAATATTTTATCTCTAGTTTTCTTAGTTTAAGTTGATCTTTGTAGAGAGTAAAAAAAAGGCAATATGAGTCAACCACTACTAGTAATCTCGTGGGTTAGGCTAAAAATGTTATGTTGTATTATTGATCATTTGAAAAATCTTATTTATAAATATATATATATATATGTGTGTGTGTGTGTGTTTATATATTTGGAAACCAAAAGAAATAGCAAAAGAAATACTGTTATATTAGAATTTTAAATCTTTTCTTTAGAATAGTAAATGCTTGTTTCATGAGGAGAATAATTGTGATGCATGTTACTCTTTTCTTTTCATTCCATCCATTTCACTTGACCTTCATCCACCATTACAACCACGAAAGTCCTCTTGACTTGCAAAATTATGGTTCTTGTAGTGGAGAGGTAGAACTATCACAAGCTTATAGTAGAGAATGGACTAAGTAGATTTTGGAGTTAAATTATCCCATGATAAGTGAGTCGAGAGTTAAACAATCTCCCTTGAGATAAATCTCTTAGATTAAATACTTATAGTGTTTATCTTTTTAGCGTTTCTTCAAACTGCTTTGGTACATTTCTAAGAAAGTAGTTTTACTAATTTTCTGCTCTCATTTTTAAGTATGGTCAGTATTTTCTTTTGTACTTGTATCTCTCTGACTTTTATGAGCTTTGTCCAGGAGTACAAAGGTCTAAGTGTGGGGGGATTTGATTGAACCCAAGTTTTCTGTATTATTTAGTGATATTCTTATAGTTCTTAGTGATATTCTTATAGTTCTTGTTATAATTTTTGGCTCTTTTTATTAGATATTGTGTTTAATTTAGTTTAAGAGTGCTTATTTTAAATTAAGATAGTTTGAGGGTAAAATTGTCATAAAATGTTGATAATTGCACTAAATTGGTTTCTAGACAACTGATACTACAAACTATTGCTTTTCATTGTAGGACACTCAAGAAGCAAAGCCAAGAGTGAAGACCAAGAAATTGCAGCACACAAGGGTAAGAGCATTAACACTGGCATCGTTCATCTCGGCAAAGATAATGTTTCACCGTGTTAAACCCAAGAACCATTAATGAAGACCTTTTGGGAAAATTTTTCCGTGGAGAAAAGCTGGCTTCACCATGACAAAGTCATAAGATCAAGCAAGAAAACCTTTTGGGATATTTTTATCGCAGCGAAATCATTCCTTCACTGTAGCAAAACCTTCGAATCAGCAGCTAAAACTTGAACTATTTTTGGAAAATTCACTTACCCATTCATGCAAATTGACCTGAATACTAATTTAAAAACCTTATTTTAGGATAAGTGAAGTATATAACAAGGGAGAGAGAGCATCCATCGCTGACATCTCATCTTTTCTCTCATCTAACCCTAATCTCCTCCATTTTTCCACTGTTAAACCTCCACTATGGTTAACTCAGATTCCTTCCTAGTTGTGAAGCTTCCTAGTGTAATGCGTGGCTAGGCGTTTCTCTTCCTCTTGAAGATGTAGCAAAGGCCGAAGTTCAATGAGCTCTAAAAGGGAGTAGTTAATATATGGTTCAGCTATGAATTTACAAATTCCTAGGTCTAGGATTTGCAATTTGTAGTTAAGCTACTTGATTATAGTTTTAATCAAATGTTGGATTCATTATGTGTAGTTTGGATTGGCTTATGTAGAAATTTGAGCTTAAATATATGAAGTTTCATATATGTCTATTTGTAATCTTCTCGATTCTCTCTTATCTTGTATGATTATGTTTGACCAATTACATTGGCTCATCCTACTGCACACACTAAGAGCATTTAATAGAATCTTAAAAAATGGAGTCCCATTAATTAAGATCTTGGACTTAAAGAGTCCTTTAAGGTTGACATTTTACAAAGAAAAGTCAAAACCGCTCTTTTTTATATCCCAATTAGTTTGCAAAGCATGGCATATAAGTTAACTTAGATCCATTCATTTTAGGTTCCGATTAAGTAAATGACCTGGTGTTGCACCCTATAGTGCAATCTTTAGATTATTTTGATTCAACCTCCAAGGGCCATTTAAGAAGAAAATCTACAAAAGACAGAGATTAGTGAATTTAATTTTTAGAGAGAGAGCAAAATCTTACCCAAATCCTTGTGGTTTTTGAATGGTTAATTCATGAAAAGAGGAAAGGATTGTAAGATTAATGAAAAGAGTTGAAGAAAATACCAAGAATCTAGAGGAAAACCAAGAGTTTTATAAAGTGGAGGAGAGAATTTCATGGATTAGCGAATGAAGGAGTGAAATTTGGAAAAATGGGTAAAAGAAGAAAAGGGGGAGGGAAACTTAAGTTTCTCTCCAGATGGAATTCCCATAATCATGAGAATTCCCACAATTCCAACAATCGTGAGAATTGCCATAATTCCCACGATCATTGGATGTCTCTCCAGAAAGTTTTTGGAGAGATTTCCAACGATCATGGAAATCACCTCCATTCCCACGATCATAGGTTTTCTCTCCAGAAAGTTTCTATAGAGATTTCCCACGATTATGGGAATCAGTCCAATTCCTATAATTATGGGATGAGATGATTCTCACGATTCCAAGCCTTCTTCTAAGCTTAATATTAGTTCTCTTTGATCCCACGACCTACAAACACATCAAATTAATATTATCATCAAAAATTTTGTAAAGAAAACAAGTTGAATTTTAAACAAAAACTAAATCATAACTGAATAAATCAATCAAACAAACAAATACAAAAAATCAATTAAAAGTTAATAGAATCCCATAAGTCACCTCCCATACAGTGCTTCTTTTAACGTGTATAGCTTGACTCTCCTTTTTGCTTAAGGCAGTTCAAATGACTGATATGGTGGCAGTGTAGAAATTGATCTCAAACTCTATATATGAGCCACCCCTGTATGGACTCCACCTTCCTTGTTGTTTTCCTTCCTACGCCTTCTCCTGGGCGATCAAATCTTCTTGGATGTGATCCCAGGTCTTCAATATCTTCCCATCATCTTTGGAGTTCAAATTCCTTGATAATCGTTGGGGGTAAGGCAGAACGATAGTCTTTCTTGGATACCTTGAAAGTTAATTTCTCCTTCCCAACTCTCAATGTTAATTCTCCCCCATTCACATCAATTATTGAACGAGAAGTAGCCAGGAATGGTCGCCTAGGAACCATCAGTTTTTTTGCATCTTCTCCAATTCCCAGTATGTAGAAATTCATAGGGAAGATAAATTTATCAATCCATATCTACACATTCTTGATGATCCCCTTCGGTTGATGCACTCTTCTATGGGCCGTTTTTACCAATATTATAGTGGGCTCTGGATCTCCTAAACCCAACTTCTGACTAAACGTGTAGGGCATCATGTTGATATCAGCTCCTAAATCTGCAAATGCCCTACGTATCTCGATCCTATTTATACTACACAGAATGAAGAAATTGCCTTGGTCTTCTTTCTTTTATGCTATGTGTGGACATACTTCTAATATATGCTCATTGACTGATTTCTTCACTAGTTCCTTTAACATGAGTTTTGTTTGAAGTTGATTTGTTATATCCTTCATCTTGCTTAGCTCAACCTCTTTAGAATTCCTCGTTTCTCTACTTGAAGATGATTTCCACTGAGTAAAATCTGATATGGAAGTCCAAGTTGAAGTTCCCTGATCGGCTTGCTTAATAGTTCACTCGGAAGGACTTCCAAAACTGTTTGTCCTTCTCCCTTGAATCCATCTTTCTCCTCATGTTCACTTTATTTTTTCTCTGTCCAAGTGAGGGTTATGATTCTTTCCTTCGGGTTGACCTTGATGTTGCTAGGTAGGCTACCTGCATTTCTCGAAGATAAAGCGTTAGTGAGTTGACCTACCTGAACCTCCAAGTTATGGATCGATGAGGCATGATTCTTCACAATTTGGTCGAATTTTGCTTCCATCCTCTTCTGACTTTCTTTCTAGCTAGCGAACATCCTCTTTCGATTCTCCTCTTAAGCTGCTAGTTTAGGCCCCAACACTTCCATCATCTTGTCCATCTTACTCTCCATCGCTCCAATTTGATCTTGCTAGAATCCCAATGGTCCTTATGGTCTTGCTTGGTTAACTACATTGTTATTACTCTAAGAGAAATATGGATGGGTTTTCCATCCCAGATTATAAGTATTTGAGTACAGGTTATTACCTATTCGATACCACTAGCTCCTAATAGAAAACATTCCATTGAATTGTGGTTGTTTTGCCCGTATACTTCATATTGAACTTGCATCGCATTCACTGTAGAGGAGGATGCTCCTTGCATGTTGTTCAATGGCTTTGTAAAAGTTGTGATTTGAGCTTGCAAAGTAGTAACAAAGTCAATGGGATCATAACTTTTTGTTCTTTTTACCCTTGTCTGCTCCTCTTGCTTGACCATATGTAATTATTGCTCGCTAACTCTTTCAAGAGATCATGAGCTACTTCCACAGTCTTCCTCATTAATGAACGTCTAGTTACTGTATCGATGGTTCCTCTTGTGTTTGAATTCACTCCATTATAGAACGTCTAAAGTAGGAACTCTCTTAGAAGATTATGATGGGGAAAGCTTCTCTACAGTTCTTTAAATCTCTACCAAGCTTCATAAAAAGATTCCCCATTGTTTTGCTAAAAATTTGTAATCTCCTTGATAATCCTCTATACTTGGTGAGGAATGCTTGGGCAAGCTACTCCAATGTTGTAATTTGTCCTGAATTTGGCAAGTTGTACCACTCCTTAGTTTGATCTTTTAGCATGAATGAAAATAGTCTCAGCTTCACTGCATCATCATTGAAATAAAAAGTATCGCAAATCTCCAAAAAATTTACATTGTGGGTGTTCGGATCCTTGTTGGATAACCTGTAGAATTGCACACTATTTTGTAGAATGTTGAGGAGCACTGACTTATCTTTAAATTATTCACTTGGACCACCGGTATCACCACTCCTTAAGGACTAAATCTTAAGTCTCATGAAATCCATCAGAGTCCTCTTTGATCCTCTTTGCTCTCCTTCGTCAGGCATATATTGCTGTGAAACGTTTACATGCTTTGCCTTTCTCAACTCTCTTTCGTGTCTATTGAGGTCGAGAAATTCATCTTCATTAATTTCTTTAGTTCTTCGTGTGCTCCTTGTGTTCAAGAACTAGCAATTAAACAAGGAAAACTATCAAAATTCTTAAATCAAAGTAATCTAAATTAAACAAGATGGTAAACAATCAATCCCCAACAGCGGTGGCAAAAACTTGATATATTGTAACCATGCAACACTATCTACTCGATTTACGCTCAAAAACTACAAGTGTACTGGCCATGACTACTAGTTAAAAAAGTAGATATTGATCCCACAGGGATTGGGCTAGGGATTAATGCCCAAACACCACTTAACTCAGACCATACTTTATTTAAGAAACGAAATTGTTTAATGCAAATAATATAGAAAATTAAATTAAACCTAAAAGACTATGAACACTGAACAATACCCAAATGCAGAAAAATCAGAACTTAATAATCTAAAGACTAGAGATTACTTTTTTTCCTATTTTGTTTCCCTCCTATTTTATTAACTAAATTATGTCTCACCTAAGATTTTTGAATGTATTAACTACCCTCTCTAAAGGTGAAATTAATTGTCCCTAATCAAATGAAATGAAATCAATTAAGGGATCTCTCAACCTACCTATTGACTCCACCGATTCAATTAGTTATTAAACTATCCTATGGGTGATCAATTGAATTCACCGAGAACTCTCTTCTAACTAATTAATTGAGATAATAATTGCAAGTCTATAGGTTGCTAACTCTCGTTATGCAAACCTACACAAATATTCTTACTCACTCTCTCGATTTGTTGCAAGATAACAAATAAAATCAACAATCATCAAAAACACTTTCATTCATTTCAATAAAATAGGGGTTTTAACAAAATAGTTCAAAAGCAATCCCTAAAACTAAATTAGCCAATCATGGTCCCCATAACATCATCAACACACAGATAATCCGTTTTACAAAGACTAGAAGAAAGAAAAGCCTAAGCAATTGAATAAAAGGAACTTCTTCTCTTCTTTGTCAAAATCTAGAATTTTGGATGTTGATATGCTATTTTCCCCAATCTTGATAATTATTTTTAAATTTAATCCTTCCTCAAGGCTAAAAACTTATGTTCTTCACTCAGGGGTGGTGTTTTCACAGAAAGGTTTCATCCCTCCTTGATTATGGAGGCTTAATTATGATTTAATAGTCCAAAAATAATAAGTTTAATGAAGCCCCGCATGATGACTCGAATTATAATTCCCACGATCGTGGGAATTGGTATGATTCCCACAATCATGGGAATTTACAATAGATAGACTCCTCTTTTCTTCTCCTTTTTTGATCTCTAGCTCAATCTCGAAGTTTCTCCATCATCCTTCCTACAAAAAAATAGTCAATTCTTACCCTAAATTAACATCAAACATAAAAAAGAAACAATGGAAATCAAACTAAATGAAAACATACAAAATGAATCCTAGACTACAACAGTAGTAAGCAATTACGCAAGAAAACACAAGCCAATCACTTAGAAAAATATAAACTAAGGCATAACTATCAATGATTAATGCCCATTTTTGTGTTAACCCTTGGCTTAAATGACCAACTCTTTGTATTATCCCTTGCTTCCCCCGTTAAGCCTTAGCCTTTTGTTTCTTAAAAACACAAAAAATTTTAAAGCCTTAAACCTCATTAACCTACCCACTCCTAAGCTTAGTAGAGTATTAAGTAATACATTAGTTATGATCGTTGTGAAAATCTTTACAGAGATTAGTTAAGTATATTTCTGCCTGTGAATTACATTGTATATAGCTGCTATTATATTCATAGTTTCTTCCATTTATTGAAAAAAGAAATAAAAAAGAAAGAAAAATGTTGAAAAGAAAAAGAAAAAGAAAAGAAAAGAAAAAGAAAAGCAAAAACAAAAGAAAATAAAAGAAAAAGGAAGAACAAGTGAGTAGCATTAATAAGTGCAGAATATTAGTTACATTTGTATATCCCAGAGTTATGTTTTGTTATCTCATTTTATCTGTTTTTTGCTTTATGAATGCTTGTGTTAACATTTCTTCTCTCTTTACCCATCTTAACCTTTACTACATTACAACCCTAAATAAGTCCTTTTTCATCTATTTATGCATACAATCATTGTAGAGGAGAATTGGTGTATTAGTAATCCTATGGTAATGTAATTTCCTATAGGAAGTTTGAACGAAACACTAACCATCAAACACTTGAGGGAAATGAGTGAAAACTATCAGCAAGATTCATTTTGCATCTATATTTATCTTTGAGTGATGGTGCCAATTATTGAGTTTGCTTATGTACATAAATGAAAAAGTAGTTATGATATATGTAGTAACTTGATATTTGAGTTAGCTTAAGTGATAAAATTGATTGGCTGTATTTATTTTGCTTAAGAACAAGCAAAGATTTAAATGTGGGGATATTGATAGTTGTGCATTAGGCTATATTTTTCTAAGTAATTGGCATTGTTTCTTTTATAACTGTTGATTATTGTTGTAGTTTAGGATTCATTTTGTATGTTTTCATCTGGTTTGATTTCCATTGTTGTTCTTTTATATTTGATATTAATTTAAGGTAAGAATTGATTTCTTTTATGTAAGAAGGAAGATTGAGCAGCTTGGAGATTGAGCTAGAGATCAAAGAGGAGAAGAGAAAAGGGAACTCTTTGTTGGAAATTCACACAATCATAGGAATCATGCCAATTCCCACGATCATGGGAATTATAATCCGACATTATGCCAAGCTTTATTAAACTTAGGGTTTTAGGACTAGTAAAAGATAATTAAGCCTCCTTTGAGAAAGATGAAACCATTTTGTAGAAAGAGCCTCTTTGAGTGAAGAACATAAGTTTTGAGGCTTGAGGAAGGATTGAATTCAAGGATTATCATCAAGATTAGTGAAAATAAGACATCAACATTAGAAATTCTCGATTTTGGCAAGGAAGAGAAGAAGTTTCCTTTATTCATTTTTATGTCTTTTTCTTTCTTCTAATCTTTGTAAGATGGATGATTTTTGTGTTGATGATGTTGTGGAGACCACAAGTCGCTAATTTAGTTTTAGGGATTGCTTTTGAACTATTTTAATCAAACTCTTATTTTATTGAATTGAATGAAAGTCTCTTTGATGATTGTTGATTTTATTTTTATCTTGCAACAAATTAGGAGAGTGAGTAAGGTTATATGCGTAGGATTGTTCAACAAGAGTTGGCAACCTACAAACTTGCAATCATCACATTAATTGATTAGTTAGAAGAGAGATCTTTGTAATTAAATTGATCACCCATAGGATAGTTTAAAAACTAGTTAAATTGGTGGAGTGATTAGATAGGTTGAGAGATCGTACAATTGACTTCAGTTAATTTGATTTGGGACAATTAATTACACCTTGAGAGAGGGTAGTTAATACATTTAGAAATCTTAGGTGAGACACAATTCGATTAAAAAATTAGGAGGAAGACAAAATAGGGAAAAAGTTATCTCTAATCTTTAGATTCTTGAATTCTAATTGTTTGCACTTTGGTATTATCTATTGCTTTTTTGTTAGTCTTTAATTTTAATTTAATTTTTTGGATTATTCTCATTATAAAATTTTGTTTCTAAAACAAAGTTTGATATTTATTTTTAGGCATCAATCCCTGTGGGATCAATATATGCTTTTCAACTATAAGTCACGACCTGTACACTTGCAATTTTTGAGCTTAAAATGAGTAGAATGTTTTGCAATTCAATAATTAGAACACACTTTGTTTTCTTACAAATTTTGCACAAGAATGGAATGTCTTTGACACCTTTTGTCATCCCTCTAACCCCCAACATCAGTGGAGAGTTAGTCAGAATTGAGTGGCTTTTAATCCCACTTAATTCAGCATAAAAACATTCATCCCTTCTATAAATGGTAATTTTTGATCTTACCTAATAAGCAAGATTTACTTGTCATATGATATACAATCAAACGACCCTAAACTACCACACTTCTACAGGTTAGTTATGCATCTCTCATATCTTAAATCCCCATCCAAAGCCATTTTACTCATTCTTTGTATCTCCAATGCCTGCGACCCATTAGGTTCCCAGTTTTGTTGGCCACTTGAATTAACACTTAATTCAAGAAAGTCATGAGAGGTATCTACCAACGCATCATGACCCCCAATTGACTAGAAAGTTAGTGGTTTCACTACAAACCCTCCATAGAAAATGTTTCCGTTAAATTCATCCTTTCTTCATTCTATACCCCACTTGGTTCAGAGTATGGTTAATGTAACATCCCGTTATCCCATGCAAAAGGTTAGAACCCTAGAATACTGTAATGAGAGAAGTAGAAATGAGAAATTAGGAAAATACATTTCATGCTCACGCATAATATTACACACATACCATGAAATTGATTGTTGCACATTACAATGATCGTTCATGCTTTCATTGACATTTTTCTGGGTGTAATTGATTTATAAATGTGATTTTTGATATAAGTTATTTGTTATATGTCTTGAAAATTTTATTTGGTTATAATAATTGTTGATTTAAAGTTTATGATGAAATTTAGAAAATTTCTGGAAATTTTGAGTATTTTGGACTAGGCAAAATGCCAAGTGACATGACAATTGATAAATGGCAATAAAAAAAAGAGTCAAATGGCATTGGAAATTTTGATAAATGATTTTAGGAATTATTGACAAGTGTCATTGAAAATTGGGAGACAATTGGAGTAGAAATTAGAGTTAAATGGACGAGTTATTTAGAAAGGTACCCATTAGAAACCATAAGAGGAGGACATGTGGCAAGTGACAAGTGTCATGCCACTTACCACACAACTCACCCTTGTTATAGTCACCTCTTGCAAGACATCTTTGATTTGTTTCTCTTTTGGCTAAATATTTTATCTTCTTTGCGGCTTTCTTCTTCTTCTTCTTCTTCTTCTTCTTATTCTCTTTTATGATTTTATTTCACCAACCTTCATCAACGTTACACCTTGATTTCATCTGTCATTTGCTTCCATTTTTATTGTCTTCTACTCCTTGCCACAAGAAAACCTAACCTTAACACCTTTGATTAATGATGATCGTGTAGCTTAAAGAGTTAGGATTTCTTGGTGATTTTGAAGAACTTAGAGTTTTATCAAGTAAGTAGCTTGATAATCTTCGTGGGTAGTGTTAAATGAAACATTTATGATGAGTAATTTGAGATTGATGTTTTGATCATGAAATTTTATATGTGTTTTAATATGGGCGTAATAATAAAGAGATTGCATCCCAAATTTTAGTTTGTAAATGTTGTTCATGAGTTGCTTAATAAAAGTATTTAAGATGATAGATTAAGAGATGAATGGTTATGAAAAGGAAGTTGAAATATGATGTTGATGCATAGATGAAGAAGTAAATGGGGTTATGTCTTGCTTTTGTGTTATAATGAGTGATAACTTATGAGTTGTGCCATAAGTGATTTGGAGATGATTAAAAATGAAATTGGTGCTTGAAAGAGTGTTGAAAGTTGACAAATGAAGTGATGTGATCATGTTTTAGTTTTAGTGTGATAGTGAAAGTAAGGAATTGATGAATGAATTTATGTGTTGTGTTCTTGTCATAAGAATATGAAAATTTTGAATATAGGCTATATTGTGGATGAATTAGAATGAGAACTTGATAGTTGTGCATTATTCTATGTTTTTCTAAGTAATTGGCATCTGTTTCTTGCATGATTGTTGATTAATGTTATAGTTTAGGATTCATTTTGTATGTGTTTCTTTTAGTTTGATTTTTTTTGTTGTTCTTTTATATTTAGTGTTAATTTAGGATAAGAATTGATTATTTTTATGTGGGAAGGAAAATTGAGCAACTTGGATATTGAGTTAGAGATTAAAGAGGAGAAGAGAACAAGGAACATTTTGTGGCAAAATCCCACGATCATGGAAACTACAATCTGAGACGTTATGCAGGGCTTCATTAAATTTATTCTGGACTATTAAAAGATAATTCAGCCTCCATGGTTAAGGAGAGATGAAACTCTTTATAGAAAAGAGACTCCTTTAGTGAAGAATACAAGTTTTGAATCTTAAGGAAGGATTAAAGTCAATGATTGTCATCAAGATTGGAAAAATAGCGCATCAAAATCAAGAATTCCATATTTTCGCAAAGAAGAGAAGGAGTTTTTTTATTCAATTTTCTGTCAATTTTATCTCTTCTAATCATCTTAGAATGGAATATTTGAGTGTTGATGATCTTATGAAGACCATAATTGGCTGATTTGCTTTTAAGGATAGCTTTTGAACTATTTTTGTTAAACTCCTATTTTATTAAATTGAATGAAAGTGTCTTTAATGATTGTTGCTTTTATTTCTATCCTTCAATAAATAGAGAGAGTGAGTAAGGTTATTTATGTAGGATTATACAACGAGAGTTGGCAACCTATAAACTTGCAAACATCATGTTGATTGATTAGTTAGAAGAGAGATCTTTCCTAATTGAATTGATCACCTATAGGATAGTTTAATAACTAGTGAAATTAGTGGAATGATTGAGTTGGTTGAGAGATCATTCAATTGATTCCATTTAATTTGATTAGGGACAATTAATTACACCATGATAAAGGGTAGTTAATATATTTGGAAATCTTAGGTGAGACACAATTCGTTTAATAAAATAGGAGGGACACAAAATAGGGAGAAAGTGATCACTAGTCCTTAGATTCTTGAATTCTAATTTTTTGCACTTTAGTATTGTCTATTATTTTTTGTTAGTCTTTCAATTTTAATTTAATTTTCTATATTAGTTCCATTAAACAATTTGTCTAGGCATTAATCCCTGTGGGATCGATATCTACTTTTTAACTACAAGTCGCGACCCGTACACTTACGATTTTTTTAGCATAAAATGAGTAGATTGTTTTAGCATTCATCAAAACTTAAGGTATAAGAAGGGTGTTGGAGTAATATCCTTGAAATAAGAATTAGGTATAAAAATGAAAGATGATAAAAGAGTTGAATGGGCGTTGAAACGTTGATGGACGTAAGGACATGATGATGTCCTGTTTTTATGGTTATGTTTAATGACCTTGTGTGACTTGTTTTATGAATGTCTTACATCAATAATTAAGGTAGGAATGAAGAGGTTATGAATTTGAAATGATAGGCTTTGAAAATGAATTATTTGATGCTTATGAATGAGAATGAATTATTTGATGCTTATGGATGAGATATATCATGGAAAGAGATGGGATTTTATGAACGATGAGATTAAGTTAGAAATGGTGAATCAAATGAGTAGAGGTTTGAGAGTTTAATGCCATCAATGTGGTAGTTAAATTAGTATAAATTGATGTTGTATTAGAGTAGGTGAATTTTGGAAAAATGGATGTGAAATTATAGTTAGTATATGTGTTAAATTCGTGAGAATGGAAGAAGAAGTTGCAGGGCACTATTGTGGCCCTCACCCCACAATCGTAGCCTGATAAAAATAAGCTTCTATCACGATCATGGGCCATACCCCACAATCTTGGCTTGGCCAAAAAATTTTTCTATCACTATTGTCGCAATACCATCATGATCGTTGCCAGCCCCATAAGTTTCTGTTATCACAGTAGGAACACTACGATCGTTGGCAGACCTATGAAGAAAAAAAGTTATCTTTTGAGTGATGTTTGAATCAATTTAAGCTAAGGATCTTCCATATGATTTATTTAGGTTTGAATGAGATCTTCAGTGAACCTAGTTGATGATGAATGAGGTGATTAAAGTGAGTAAAGTGTATTAGCTAGTAAAGAATGATTGAAAGATGATGTTAATTGATTATGAGATATGTATTATGAAAATATACCTAGGATTATCATTGAACATGCATTATACATAACACATATGCATGTGTATATGATTGAGTATTTACGTGAATGTTCAAATTAGTGATATGTAAATATATAAGTTTGTATGATATAGAAGAGCAATTAGAGCGACCACATGCAGACATTACCGGGACGTCGAGGCAATAATCTATATAGAGCAAACTGTGAGTAACCTAGATGGTCTCACATGATTAATTGTTTGTTTTAAATTCCGTATTAAATTATTATGATAACTGTGAATGTGTTGATTTCGAAAATTAAATGTCTGAAGCGTTTGATGTATGTAAAACAAATTGGAAGTGCTTATTGAATGTGAATTTAACTGAATACGTGATTCTTAACTAAAATGTTGAATGCTGGACTAAACTCCGATGATAAAGGTGAATGAGATTGTAATAGTGAATATGAATTTGTAAGATTGAACATAATTGATTGACTGAACACATGTGATGCATTCCATTACATTAATGCATGATAATAAAAAGGCAGTTGTGACTAGAGTCGCCAGTAAAAAAGAGCTTAAAGCTTAGAATGTGGTAATAGCCTCTGACTCACTATGTATAATGAGTCTTATATCCCCAACGAATAAGGGACAGTTATTAATGAGCCCGGTATCCACAATGGATACGAAATAGTGAAAAAGGCACTCGGTCACAAGAACGTAATAAATGAATAAGAGTCTCATGAGCATTGCATATGCATTTAATTTGTATGTTTTGAATGATTTCAATGTATTATTGAATTATGTTGAATGAGAAATGTTAAAGTTGTGATTAAAGTGTCTAATGATGCTACTTGTTGATAAATGAATTAAGGTGAATTATATGATTTTATAAATTGTTGTATTATGTGATACGAGTGAACCATCAAGGATGGTTGACTCATTGAGTTCGCAAAACTCACCAAAATTACAAAGTTGACATTTTAGGTTCGAGAGAGGTGACTTAGCTTCTAAGACAACTAAGAAGAGATTTAGTATTGCTTTCGATATAGAAGAAATGGCTCAAAGGTTAATCAGCTGGCATCGAAGGATTTAGATAAAATTTTTGTATAATTACTCTCGTATGTCGAACATTATGAAAACAAAGTTGTAAACTCTGATTAGGTTTTGATAGTGTACATATAGGGATGATGTATGTAATGCTACATTGTATAATATGTTTTATGAAATGAAAATGAGGAATTGGGATTTTTGAAATTGTGATATTTATGTTTTAAATTATGATGCCGTGAGATAAGTGAAAGTAATAAAGTTAACGACTGCTTCCATTGAGTATATGCTCAAACATCTGATGGATGTACAGGCATGTGTCAGGTGGGAGTAGGGCGTCATAGCACTTGGTATCAGATCATGGTTGGCATCCATATGGATATATAGGAATGTTAGACATAAAATATCGTGAAAAACGCATATAGTAATTGAAATTATTGTCTATAATAGGTCATCCGCCATAGGTGATCAAGTGGGATAATCAGCTGGCCTAGGACTAGTAGGAGCCAGTAAGGAGTCTTTGATATCTTAACCAGAGAGAATGCCTACACGAAATCCTGAGAGAATGGAAAGGAGGTATGACAAACTGTGAAAGCAAGGGGTTGTTGACTTTTACAGAAGTACAGACCCTACAAGTCAACAACCTTATAGAGGTCGAGGGATGGCTAGAGAGACTGGAGAGAGTTTTTAATCAAATGGATTGCGAGTTAGATGAGAAGTTCGACTATGCAGTTTCCCTACTGCAAGGCTAAGCATACCAATGGTGGTAGACTATGTCAGGCAATACCACCAGGCCTTGTAACTTGAGGTGGGAAGACTTTCTGAGAGTCTTTAAAGGGAACTATATGCCTAAAATCTACCTAGATAGAAAGATAACATAATTTCTAGATTTGAAGTAGAGCAATTTATTTATGGCAGAGTATGAGATCAAGTTAAATGAACTAATGGGATATGCTACTACCTTACTTCCTACTGAGGATGACAAGTGTATGAGATTCGAAGATAGGCTGAACAACGAGATTCGAATGAGGTTAGCCATTTCTAATTTGGGCAGTTTTACGAAACTACAAGCTATTGATAGGCATGCATTAGGATATGTTTTTGTAGATAATTTGGATGTGTTTCCTTGCATAATTGTTGCCTATGGCTCTATTTTAGGATTAAGTTTGCATGTTTTAATTAAGTTTAATTTCCATTATGTTCTTGTGTGTTGGATGCTAATTGAGGGTAAGAATTGTTTATTTTTGTGTAGGAAAGGAGAGGAAGCAAGCTGGAGGATGAACAAGAGAGTATAGAAGAGAAGACAAGAGGATTACACCTAGGACCAATTCCTGACATGAGAATTGAAATCTTAGGCAATCTGTGAGGCTTCATTAATCCTAATTTTTTAGACTATATAAAGACAATTAAGCCTCCATCTTCAAGGGGAGACAAAACCCACCGGTAGAAAAACCATCCTTGGGTGAAGAACACATGTTTAAAGCATCAAGGAAGGATTGCAAACAAGGATCATCATTAAGATTAGGAAAAATAACACATCAACACTAAAATTCCAGATTTTGGCAAAGAAGAGAAGGAGTTTTCTTATTCACTTTCTATCATTTTAATATCTCCCTTTCTTTAAAAAGATGGATTATTTGAATGTTGATAGTGTTATGGAGACATGTTAGGCTAATTTCATATTAGGGATTGCTTTTTCATTATTTTGACAAAATTTATGTTTTATTGAATTCAATGAAGTGTCTTTGATAATTGTTGTTCTTAATTGTCATCTTGCAATAAATCAAGAGGGTGAGTGAGATAAAAATCGTGTAGGATTGTACAACGAGAGATGGTGACCTATAGACTAGTAATTGTTGGAGTTATGTAAATATAGTGCCCTGGAAAGCAAGTGTATTTACATGTAACTTTATCTTCTTCAGTTACAGTTT
>JAOTAY010020060.1:0-13584 GCA_025629805.1 Erythroxylum baracoense
CCACCTTCGCGGGGCACGGATCCGGGTATCACTATCGATATCGGGTTCGGGTCCGGCGGGAGTTGGGGTGTTACACTGCATCCTTGCCCTTCTTGTTCTTAACGGATGTATGCGTATGAGGATTTCGGAGCTCCATAGAACGGGGTTCCAAAATTTCAAAGCGTCTTAAATAAGGAACATCAAAAACATCATATCTAGTCGTACGCACACTATCCACATCAAGATTATAATATAAAGCCAAAGTAGTAACAATGAATGACATACCAAAATAAGAGTTCTTCTTATTAATACAACTCACAATAGATCGAAAAATCAATAAAGGATATTTATTTTGATTTTACAATCCATGCACCAAAGGAAGAAAAGTTCCTTAAACGAGCACTTGTTACTTTCAATTTTATTAAAAACCATTAAGCACATAAATTTATGAAGAAGTAAGTGCTTAGTGCTACAAATTAAAATATTTTTGGTGCATTCCTAAAGTCAAAATTCATTTCATCCGTTAGAATTTTCTAATAATCATCCACAAAAAAGTCATTGTGATCATCCAAAACTTTAGTGTTTGATAAATCAAAAAGTGAACGAGTGACAGTATAATCAAGTTTATAAGCATGGCCACCTATCCTAAACAAGAATGTATCCATTTTAGGATTGTAGCACACAGTGGTGAAAAATTCGACAGTCATCATAAGATATATCGGCATATCACAATGAATTAACCGACCCCAACCAATATTCACAACCAATTTCTCAATGTTTTGCCTTAATCCTAGAGTTTCTAACAATTTAAAATCAAAGTATCTAGGAGGCATTAATTCTCTATCTTTAAAGTCTCAAAATCGCATACCTTCATCTTCCGAAAAAATAGGGAATGAGGCGCGAAAAGTGGCCGCCGTATCTGATTTACCTTCTCCTTAGACTTGAAGGCACAATTCGCCAGATGGTTTTCAGGCTGCAATCTTCTTTGGAGCCATCGTGAGAGAAAAATCTGCAAAAATAAGCAGGAGAGAGGTGAGCACGTTTTTAGAGAGAAAGAGAGAAAATATCACAAAATCCTTGGATTCTAGAGTGATCAATGTGAAATACATGTAAAGGAATGAAAGATTGATGAAAGAAGTGAAGAAAATACCAAAATTTGAGTGAAAGATGAAGGATTGGAGAGGTTGGGAGAGTGGGTGTCATGGATTGTAGAGAGAGAGATCGTGAAAATTTGAAGAATAAAGAAAGAAGAAGAAGAGAGGGGAATTTAAAATTTTCCAAATGGGATTGTAAAAATTTGAAGAATAAAGAAAGAAGAAGAAGAGAGGGAATTTAAAATTTTCCAGATGATGGATGCATTCCCACGATCGTAGGTTACAGCTTCATAAACTTTCTGGAGAGCCTTCCTAAGATCGTGGGAAATAACCTCATTCCCATGATTGTGGGTTAAGGCTCAAGACGGATTTTGGAGAACATTCCCACAGTTGTGGGAAACAACCCAATTCCCATGATCCTGGATATTCCAAAGTCTCCAACTTCTTATCCCTCCTCTAAGCTTAGCATGCATTCTCTACATTTTCACACAACCTACAAACACATCCAAATTATCTAACCAAGAAGAAATTTGAAGAGAAAATAAATTTAAAATTCAAACAAAACCCAGTTAAACACCAAGCAAACTTAAATCAAATATAATCACAACTAAATAAATCAAACAAACAAGGAAACAAAAAACAATCAGAGGAAAATAAAATTCCATGGGTTACCTCCCATGTAGCACTTTTTTTAACATCAGTATCTCAACGCTCTCCTTGTAATTAAGGTGGTTCAAATGAAGCATGCAATGGTAGTGCAGTCACTGATCTCACAATCTACATATGAGCTACTATACTATACATTCCACCTTCCTTGTGATTCTCCTTCCTTCGCCTTCTTCTACGAGATCGTCTCTTTTTGAATGCATTCCCAAGATCCTCAATATCTTCCCATTATCCTCGAGGCTAGATTTCCTTGATATTAGTTGCAGGTAGAGAAGAACTGTTGTCTTTCTTTGACACTTTGAAGATTATTTGTTGCTTTCCTACCCTCAAAGTTAGTTCACCCCATCAACGTCAATTATTGAGTGAGTTCATCCCCATCAACGTCAATTATTGAGTGACCAGTGGCTAGGAACGGTCGTCTAAGAACCATAGGGGTTTCCATATCTTCTCCAATACCTAATATATAGAAAGCTATGGGAAAGATAAATTTATCAATTTGTACTTGCATGTTCTTAATAATCCCCTTCGGTTGATGAACTATTCTATAGGTCGTTTTTACTAACATCTTTGTGGGCTCTAACTCTCCTAACCCCAAATTCTGACTAATCGTATAAGGCATCATATTGATACTTGCTCCCAAATTCCTGAATGCCCTGTTTATGTTGACTCCATTGATACTATAAGCAATGTAAAAATCCCCTGGGTCCTCTTTCTTCTATGTTATGTTAGGGTTTCCTTTCGTTATGTGCTCTTTAACCTTCTTCTTGACTGATTCCTTTAGTGTGAGCCTTGTTTGTAGTTGTTTCATTATTTCCTCATCCTTGTTTGATTCAACGTCCTTAAAATTCCTCGTTGCTCTACTTAAAATTGACTTCTGCTGAGCTAGAATAGGGTATGGAATTTTAGGTTGAGGTTCCTTGATTGGATTAATTACGATTTCACTTTAAAGGAACTTCATAATTACTTGTCCTTTTCTTTTTGCTCCATCTTCCTTCACATTTTCAAGCTCCTTTTCTTGGGTTCGAGTGATGGCCATGATCCGCTCCTTTGGGTTAAACTTGGTATTGCTTGGTAGAGTACCTGCACTTTTAGAAGACAAAGCATTAGCAAGTTGACCTAACTAAACCTCCAAGTTGTGGATGAATGAGTCATGTTCTTCACAATTTGATTGAACTTTGCCTCTATCCTCTTTTGACTTTTCTTCTAGCTGGAAAACATCCTCTTCTAGTTCTCTTCTTGAGTTGCCAGTTTAGACCTTAAAACATACATCAACTTGTCCATTTTACTCTCTACAAATGTAAGTCGATCTTACTGAAATCTAGGAGGTCCTTGCAGTCTTGCTTGCTCACCTGTATTGTTAGTAGTCTAAAAAAAACTTGGGTGATTTTTCCACCCTGGATTGTAAGTATTAGAGTAAGGATTATTACTTCTTTGTGACTGGCCCAAGTAATTTACCTGTTCTATACCATTGGCTCCTAACAAAAAACATTTAGTTAAGCCATGGTTGTTTTTCCCACATAACTTACACTATAATTGCATCACTTTGTCCGTAGATGAAGATGCTCCTTGCATGTTGCTTAACTGCTTAGTAAGGGCTGTGATTTGTGCTTGTAAAGCTATAATAGAATCAATCGAGATCATACCTTTTTGCTCCTTTTTCTCCTGTCTACTCCTCTCATTTGAACGCATATAACTATTGCTCGCCAATTCTTCCAGAAGGTAATGAGTTGCATCAATAGTCTTTCTCATTAAAGAACCTCTAGCAGCTTCATATATGGTTCCTGTCATGCTCTGATTTACACCATTGTAGAATGTCTGCAATAGGAACTCCCTCGGAAGGTTGTTGTGGGGAAAAATTCTCTGTAATTCTTTAAACCTCTTACAGGCTTTATATAGAGACTCCCCATCACTCTGTTGAAAGTTTGTGATCTCCTTTATGACTTTTGTTGTCTTAGTCAATGGGAAACATTTCGCAAGAAATGCTTGGGCTAGCTGCTTCCAAGTAGTAATATGCCGTAAACTGAGCGAGATGTATCATGCCTTCACGCGATCTCTCAAAGTGAAAGAAAATAGCCGCAACTTCACAACATCATCTGACATCCCATTAAACCAGGAGGTGTCACAGATCTCCAAAAAATTTGCAATATGGGCATTGGGATCTTTTTTAGACAGCCCATAAAATTGTACACTACTCTAAAGTATGTTGAGGAGTGCCGGCTTGACCTCGAAATTATTGGCTTGAATTGTTGGCCTTGTAACTTTTTGAGGAATAAAACTTGGCCTTATAAAGTCCATTAATGTCCTCTCAGCTCCTCCTTGCTCTCCTCCTTTTGTCATATTTCTTTGTATAATATCTTGATGTTTCGCTCTTCTTAACTTTCATTCGTGCTTTATGATTTCAGATAATTCTTTGTTGCTAAATTCTGTCGATCTTCGCATGCTCCTTATGTTCATGCACCTGCAAATACATAAGGAAAAGTATCAAAAACTCTTAAATCAAAGTAATCTAAACTAAACAAGATGCTAAACAAACAATCCCTAACAATGACGCCAAAACTTGTTGAATGGAAAACGAACTCCTAGTTTTACGCTCAAAATCACAAGTATACAAGTCGTGACTTATAGTAACAAGTGGATATCGATCCAACAAGGAATGTACTTAAGCACCATTTAATTCAGATTAGTCTTTGTTTAAGAACCCAATTTTTTTTATAGAAATAAACTAGAAAATTAAATTAAATTAAACAACAAAACACAAATGATAACTAAAAAATGCAGAAACTTGGAATTCAAGATTTTCATACCTAAAGATTAGTTTTTCCTTATCTTATCTCCCTCTTATTTTGTTAATTGAATTGTGCCTCACCTAAGATGTCTTAATATTTTAACTACCCTCTCTCAAGGTGTAATTAATTGTCCCTAGCCAAATTAAATAGAGATGATTAAGCAATTTCTCAATCTACAAAGTCAAAATCCACCAATTCAACTAGTAATTCAGTTATCCTATGGGTGATCAATTAATTAGCCAATATCTCTCTCTAACTAATCAATTAACTTGATGAATGTAGGTCTATAGTGTCAATTCTCATTGTACAAACCCAACACAAATTACGCAACTCAATCTCTCAATATATTGCAAGGTATAAATTCATCATTCTTCAAAAGCTTCATTTATTCGAACCAACAAAATAGGAGTTCAACAAGAAGTTCAAAAGTAACCTCTATAAATAAATTAGCCACTTATGACGGCATTAGCATCCCCAATAATCAAATAATCCATCATACAAATGCTAGAAGAGAAAAAACTAAAGAAAACACGTTGTATTATAATTCCTCTTCTTTTCTTCTCCTCTCTTGGTCTCTAGCTCTAACAAAGGTTGCCACCTGTTAAGTTGTCATTTTTGTGCTAATTTTGGATTAAAATCTCTTTAATGTGTTTAAATTATTATTCAAAATTAACAGTCCGGTTTCTTAATTATTCTCAGATGATTTTCAACACATGAAAGATGAAATTGGATTAAAAAGATGTAAGGAAAGTAAAGACAATTCAAATTCTCAACTAGTAGAAAAATAATTAACCAAGTATGGGCACGTGCAAGGAAAAAGATTATCTATAGAATCTTATTTGAAATCAGATTCGATCCACCTAAGAGTTTCATGATTTTGGGAATCAAGTTGTTGCCTTGCTGATGGGGATCTATAACCTGAATATGTGAGGAGTGTATCTGCTGAAGATTACGATAGGAGGGAAGAGGGAGGAGATTGAAAATTATTAAAAACACATTCACTGTTCACGTTAGGAGTTTTTTTAATGTTTTCTGCAATAGTTTTTCTGGTTTTTAGGATTTTTCATTTTTTTTGGAAAAAGATTAGGGATGGAGACTTTGTATTTTACTATTCTTTTATTGGTTTTTACTTTTGTTATGAGTAGCTAAATTCTTCTTCTTAGTTGAAGGGAACCACATTATCATTTAAAATGTGTGAGATTTTTAAAGTTTATTTCATTGATGAATATTAGGTGTCTTCCGAATAATTTTTCATGATTGAATTGATTAATTTCTAGGGTGCATAAATAGGAATTGATTTGTTTAATTTATAGCCAGATTAGTAGGATTTAACCTTCAGTGTTGCTAATCCAAAGTGGCAATTAGGATTACCATCTTTACGTTTAAGTTTGGAAATTCTAAGAAGACACTTAACTTGATTAAATGCATGTCGTATATGTGTTGTCGTGTTTACTGGTTTCTTATTTCTTAAAGCTATTAATCAATTAAACTTATTATCGTATCTAAGTTGTTGACTAATAAGAATGTTTAGAATATATGTTTCTATTCATTTAATCTTAAGAGAAAACATTGCCTAATGAATGTTCGTTAATAGACTGGGTTTTATATCAAGGATCCATATTAGTTTGATAATGTAGGTGGCCCAAAACCAAAGTTTGTTTACTAAATTTCCAAATCTAATTATTTTTGTTCATTTTCAATTTATGCCATTTTTAATTTTTTAAATTTACTTTAATTCAAACCCCCCGCCCCAATTTGTTTTAGTTTTCAACTCGTATAAAATTTACCGTTAAAATTTCTTATGGGAATGATCTCAACTCTTCACTAACTACATTTTTCATTGCTAGAGTTGGTATTAATTTGGTTGTAGGCAACAACATTACAAAATTTTGGTGCTATTATCAGGGAACTTCTTAACGGTATATGTATGTTACACGAGTAGACAAGACAACTCAATTGCTATTTGATTCAAAGATTGAGAAGACAGCCAAGAGGTTACGAAAGCAAACAAAAGAACAACAACAAGTGCAGAAAATAGAAAGGATGGTTGCCAATCCACTTTCTATGAACTAGTCACACCCACGGATGCTCAACAGCCCTACTGCATCAACTTTTCAAATTTGAGGGACATCAACACTTTTGAATTAAAATTTGGGCTGATCCATTTATTACCAATTTTCAAAGGTTTATAGGGAGAGGATCTTTACAAACATTTGAAGGAGTTTGATGTGGTTTGTATGGGTATCAAGCCGAAAAATGTGATAGAAGAGCATATCAAACTAAGAACCTTTCCATTTTCTCTCAAAGATGATGCTCAAGATTGGTTGTACTATTTAGCTGGTGAAACCATGCAAACATGGGCTGAAATGAAGAGACTCTTCTTTGAGAAATATTTTCCAGCATCAAGAGCTGCCAATATTCGAAAGGAAATTTGTGGCATTCAACAACACATGGGGGAGATATTTTATGAATATTGGAAAAGATTCAAGAAACTTTGTGCTAGCTGTCCCCATCACCAAATAATTGACCAGTTGTTGATTTAATACTTCTATGAAGGTCTTTTGCTCACAGATAGGAGTACGATTGATGCTGCAAGTGGTGGAGCTTTAGTTGACAAAACACCGACAGCCACAAGGGATTTGATAACAAATATGGCTTCCAATACATAACAATTTGGGATACGTTCTAGGCAGGGTTCAAAACACGTAAATAAGGTGAATGTGACAGAATTGGAGAAAATATTGGATGACCTTACATCTTTGATGAGGCAACTTGTGGTTAAAAAGAAAGAAGAAGCAAAGTATGTGGAATTTGTTTGATGTTAGGATACTCACTGATGTATGCCCGTTTTGGTAAGAAGAAAATATAGAATAAGTGAATGTTGTAGGAGGTTTTGTTGGACCAAATCAGAGGAAATATGACCCATTCTCTAATACTTACAATCTGGGTTGGCGCGATCATCCAAATTTGCGTTATGGGAACTCTCAAGGGCAGCAAACTACCATAAGATTCCAACAATTTAAACAACCATTTGTACCTAGACAACATCAACAAATGACATCCAATTCTGAAGATAAGTCTTCCTTGGCAGATATAGTTCAATCTTTGGCCACTAACACCCTGACATTTCAACGGGATACTCAAGCTAGTATCTGAAATATTGAAAATCAAGTGAGCCAAATGGTAATTGCCATTAATCAATTGGAGGCACAAAGTTTTGGAAATTTTCCAGCTCAACCAGAAATCAGCCTCAAACATAATGCTAAAGCTATCATGTTGCGGAGTGGTAAGGAATTCAAGGAAATACCTCTGAAAATCTCCAAAAGATAAATTGAAGAAGAAGTAACAAAGGAGACACCCGATCAGCTAGAAAAGATGCAAATAAGTCTGCAGAGTTTGGTTGTGCAGCCCCCTTTTCCTAGTCGATTCACCAAGGCAAGGAAGGAGGAGCAAGAGAAGAAAATATGGGAGACTTTTAGGAAAGTCTAGGTAAATGTCCCTTTACTTGATGCAATAAAACAAATCCTATGTTATGCTAAATTCCTTAAGGAACTTTACACTTCAAAATGAAAATTAAAATTTGATGAGAAAGTGCAATTGGGAAAGAATGTCTCAGCCATTTTGCAAAAGAAAAAGCTTCCGTTTAAGTGTCAAGACCCAGGTATGTTCACTATTTTGTGTCAAATTGGTGATTTGAGAATTGAAAAAGCTATGTTATATTTGAGTGCATCTATAAATGTCATGCCTTATGATGTTTGTAAGTCTTTAAACATGAGGCCTCTCTCAAGGAAACTAATGTAGTGATTCAATTAGCAGATCGTTCAAATGCCTATCCAAAGGATGTGTTAGAGGACATTTCAGTTCAAGTGGGGGATATGTTTTTTCAAGCTGATTTTTATATTTTGCAGATAAGAAGGGATGATGTATCTTCTTCAACCCCAATTTTATTTGGAAGGCATTCTTAAAAACTACTAGAAAAAAAATTGATGTTCATGATGGGTCATTGACTAAGGAATTTGATGGTGAACTAATTAAATTCAATATATACAACGTCATGAAATTTCCAAATGATTAATAACCTATTGTTTTTGTAGATTTTATTGACATATGGGTGCAGAAAAATTCATTATTGTGTGGAAGAGATGAATCTGAAACAATCTTGGAGATGAGAGACGCATCACAGTGGTAAGTCATCAAGGAATCATTACTTCCCAACAATAAAATGGAGGTGCTGTTTTGTCAATTAGAGAAATCCAATCAGTTAGAGAAGAAGCTAGCATATATGGAGCTATCACGCAATAGCTCCAAGCTCCTACCGTCTTTGGTCCAGCCATCAACATTGGAGTTGAAGAGTTTGCCTAGCCATTTAAAATACATCTTTTTATGTGAGTAAGGCATGTTACCTGTCATAATTTCTAATAAACTTACTCTTTTGTAGGAAAATCAATTGATTCAAGATCTAAGAGAGCATAAGGAGGCTTTCGGTTGGACAGTGGCAGATTTAAAGGGTATTAATCCCACAATTTGTATGCATCGAATATTGATGGAAGATGAAGCCAAGAAGGTGAGGCAACCCCAATGTCATTTAAACCCACCTATGATGGAAGTGGTGAAAAAGGAAATCTTGAAGCTTCTTGATGCTGGAATCATTTATCCAATTTTAGCTAGCAATGCAGGCAAAAGTGTTGATGTCATATCCAAGTAGTTTTGAAGAAAACTGGGGTAACTGTGATAGAAAATAGTGATGGTGAGTTAATACCTACTTGTGTTCAAAATGGGTGGAGAGTTTGCATAAATTATAGGAAGCTAAATTCGGTTACTAGAAAAGATCATTTTCGCTTCTGTTTATTGATCAAATGCTTGAAAGACTTCTAGGTAAATCTCACTATTGCTGTTTAGATGGTTATTCAGGGTATCACCAGATTTTGGTTTCAACTAAAACCTAGGAGAAAAACAACCTTCACATGTCTATTCAACACCTTTGCTTACCAAAGAATGCCATTTAGATTGTGTAACGCACCAACGACATTTCAAAGGTATATGGTAAGTATTTTCTCTAGCTTTGTAAAGAATTGTATGGAAGTTTTTATGGATGATTTCATGATTTATGGAGAGTCTTTTGAAACATGCATTATCAACCTTGAAAAAGTACTTAAACATTACATTGAGACTAATTTGGTTTCAAATTATGAAAAGTGTCATTTTATAGTTGATCAAGGCATAATTTTGGGTCATATAGTCTCTTTTAAAGGACTTGAAGTCGATAAGGCTAAGATAGATGTTATTCGATCTTTATCTTGGCCTGTGACTGTGCAGGAGGTTTGCTATTTTCTTGGTCATGCTGGATTCTATCGACAATTTATCAAGGATTTTTCAAAAATTACACAACCCATGTGTAGAGTACTTTAAAAAGACATAAAGTTTGATTTTGTTGAGTTGTGCAAGCTTGCATTTGATGAACTTAAGGAACTACTCACTACAACTCCGATTATTTAACCACCAAAATAGGATATTCCATTCGAGCTAATGTGCGATGCTTCGGACTATGCAGTTGGAGTAGTATTGGGCCAAAAAGTGGATAAGGTACCTCATGTCATTTACTACCCTTCCATCACATTTAACGATGCTCAGAAGAATTATTTAACGATGGAGAAAAAGTTTTTGACTATAGTTTTTGGGTTGGAAAAGTTTCAGTCCTATTTATGGGGCATGAACGTGATAATTTATTCTGACTATGTAGCTCTAAAATATTTGGTGACTAAAAAAGAAGCAAACTTGAGATTGATTCGATGGATCTACTTCTCCAAGAATTCGATTTGGAAATACGTAACAAGAAAGGCGTTGAAATTTTGGTGGTCGATCATCTTAGTAGGATCATTCCAACCAATGCATCTGATGTTATCCAAGATGAATTTTTGGATGAAAGTCTCTTCGTAATTCAACAGTTAATTTCTTAGTAACTGAGTCCTTACTTAGTGATTTATCTAGAGCTGAAAAAGATAAAATTAAACGAGAGGCTCATTATCACATTTGGGATGAACCTCATCTTTGGAAATTTTATGTTGATTAGATTGTTAGAAGATGTGTTACAGATGATGAAAGTTCTTCCATATTAAATTTATGTCATTCATCTGTGTGTGGGGGACACTTTGTTCCCAAATGAACAGCTCGAAAATATCTTGAATATGGATTATTTTGGCCTAAGCTATTTTATGATTCTTAAATGTTTAGCAAGTCTTGTGATCATTGTCAAAGAACTGGTAGCTTAGGATCTAGAGATCAAATGCCACTTACTAACATCCTGGTATATGAGATTTTTGATGTCTGGGGAATAGACTTTCTAGGTCCTTTTCCTTTTTCCTTTGGTAAGAATTATACTTTGCTTGCTGTGGATTATGTTTCGAAATGTGTTAAAGCTAAGGCTACTTTGTTTAATGTTGCTAAAACTATTATAGATTTTGTTAAATTTAACATTTTTGTCAGGTTTGAAATGCCTCGAGCTATCATTAGTGATCGAGGGACCATTTTTTCAATAAGATTTGTTAGGCTTTGATGAAGAGATGTGGTGTCACACACTGGATTTCTACAGCCTATCATCCACAGACAAGTGGTCAAGTTGAAGTGTCCAATAGAGAGATTAAGTCCATACTGGAAAAAGTGGTGAATCCAAATAGAAAAGATTGGAGCTTACGATTAGATGATGCCTTGTGGGTGTACCAGATTGCTTACAAAACTCCAATAGGCATATTGCCATGAAGGTTAGTTTTCGATAAGCCTTGTCATTTACCTATGGAAATAGAACATAAAGCCTATTAGACTATGAAGCAGTTGACTATGGATCAGGTAGAAGTTAGTAATAGTAGGAAGTTACAATGGCAAGAGTTAGAAGAGATTCGTAATGAAGCGTATGAGATGCAAAATTTTATAAGGAAAAAACTAAAGCTTTTTAGGATAAAATGATTTATCGGAAACAAATTTTAATAAGAAAAAAGCTCTTTATCATTCAAAGCTTAAATTATTTCCAAGGAAATTACGATCTCATTGGCTCGAGCCATTTATTGTTACTAATGTTTTTTCTTATGATGCGGTAGAAATTCAAAGTTTAAGTAATTCTAAGGTATTTAAAGTTAGTGGACACCGCTTGAAACTATATTATGAAAACTCTCCAGTTGAGCAAATGGAAGAGATAGAGCTGGTAACCCCAATCTATTTCTAATTAGGTAAGTCGATACTCACATCTAGCTAACAACTTAAAAGAAGTGCATTTTGGGGCAACCCAAAAATTTCAGGTTTCATTTCAGTTTTATTTTATTTATTTATTTATCTTTTTTAGTAGTTCTCATTTTTATTTTATTTTGTCATGTTTTTTTTATTCCAGTTACGAATTTCATTTCATTTCATTTAGAATTTCCAATTTTTCTTTTAATATCTGCAATTTTATCACTTTTATAAAAAAATGAAAAAATTTATCCTTCTCGTTGTGCCAAGAAAAAAGAATAATTCACGAAGGATAGCCTATCCAATTGTAAATTTGGTGACCATCTAACCTCTATTGAGCACCACGACGATGCCACCCATGGTTGCAACATCAATCCCATCAGTACCTACAATTTTGACACTAACACCAGGCCCCTTGTAAGTAAAATTTATCCTTGTAAGTATGTGTTTACTGATACTCTTCAAGCCTTACAAGTTCATGATTCCTTTGAACAAATGATGGGACCAATTTGCTGGATTGTGTTTGCTAAAATTGACTGTAATGCATATGTTGAACTAACGAGAGAATTTTATAACTCATTTCAATTTAATTCTAATGAAGAATTTGATTTGTTTATTGAAGGAATTGTAGAATTTAGACTTATAGGAAAGGAATTTGCTTTCTCTATTACTAATTTTAATGTGGCCATGGGTTTTGTTTAAGCTAATGAAGTTAAAGATGAGCCATTTCTAAGTTTCCGATGTGATTATCATAATGATTTTAACGAATGTGAATTGTGGACTCAATGTTCTGTAGACCCTAATCCATATAATGCTAGTGTATCTAAGTGTTCATATTTGAAAAATGCTATTTTCAAAATTATTCATTGACTCTTAACATATGATTTTTAGGGCCTCAGGATTCCACGAGAACACTTTCTAAATTTGAATTTTACTTTTTGTGGTGTATGGATAGAAAAATTCCTGTTAGTTTAGGTTTTTGGTTTTTAATGTAATTTCAATTTTTGTTGAATAAAAAATCTAAACCTTTGATATTAGGATCCTATATCACTCAATTGGCCATCAATTTTGATTTATTGGACCCTAAAAATATTGACATGATTGTGGCTTATGCTATAGAACCCTTGGATATAGAATGTTTGTATAGGATGGGAATCATGGACTTAACTCATGGACAAATATCTTTCACTAATCTAGGTCCAACTATCCCTCTCAATCCTCATCCAGCTACAAGAAGTCAGGTTGTAACAGATGCACTATATAACCACTAACCTCCCCAAGCCAATTTGGACAATTGTTTCAGTCGATTAGAACACCAAATGCACCGAATGAAGTATAATTTGATGGCATATTAGGAGCATCAAGGATTCCAACCTCCTCACCCACCAACTCCATGATTTTGGACTTTAAAAAATAGAGAAACATTCTTTTCTCTCTTGTTTTCTATTTTTTCTTCTTTAATCTTATGTCATAACATTGAGGACAATGTTGATCTAAGTGTGGGGGAAAGTTATGGAATACATATGTGTGACTATGTGGTCTTGCTTTTCTTTGATTCTTTTTTCTTTAATTTTTTGTTCTTTGCATGCTTGTATTGTGTGTTGAGCTATGAAGCTTTGTCATATTAGTTTGGATGAGATTGAGTGTGTGCATGAAATTAAACTGGTTTATGTGAGTCTAAGGTAAACCACGCTGATTAATTGCAATAACTGGTCTTGTACACTTAGTCAAAGTTTGACATTTGAGTGATTAGGTAATATGTGAAATTAAGGTGAACTCTTGAATTAAACCTATGAGCGGATTTGAGCCTTAATGACATCATCTTTATGTCATTCTATTTT
>JAOTAY010020061.1:0-13579 GCA_025629805.1 Erythroxylum baracoense
AATTTCTCCATTTAATACTTCTAATTCCATCAATCCAAGCAATAAATCCTCCTAACATT
This sequence comes from Erythroxylum baracoense, assembly GCA_025629805.1. Lineage (NCBI taxonomy): Eukaryota > Viridiplantae > Streptophyta > Magnoliopsida > Malpighiales > Erythroxylaceae > Erythroxylum > Erythroxylum baracoense. Next base: position 60 of record JAOTAY010020061.1, read on the forward strand.
GACATGCTAATTAAACTCTAAATAAAATGATTTATCTAGCAAGATCATAAAATTTATTCAAATCATGCTTAATAAAAATAAATAAAAAATTTCAGGGCCCAACATTTCTCCCTCCTCTTAAAAGAATTTCGTCCTCGAAATTCTTATCTGACTGATCAAGAAGGCAGGATGTTCCTTCGTTTCCCATTTAACTTCATCCCTTGAATAATTTCCTTCAAATGGCTATAGTTAATAGCCTCACTCAGTCATTCAATCCCTTATTTGGTCATTCACTTTCTTAACTAGTTCAGTTCCTCATTATCATTTAGATCACTCACCAATTTTTTTCCACTTCCTATGTCAATGACACCAATATCATATCATATCAATATTTCTTAAAATAGTCACAATAACACATCTTTGTTGATAATACTAACTCATAAGTCAATCGTCCGGTTCTTAGTAACTTCATATGGACCAATATAATTCAGGCTTAGTTGATTCTTTATCCTAGCCTGAACACCCTTTGTGCTCAATGTAAGCACACTTGGGAAGGTGATACTCTTAGAAACATTTAATCTTTTTCTTCATAGTTCACTTCTCTTTAACATCAGTACATTTAACTCTTATGTCTATCTCACTATATTCCATGTCTTTGATGTGGATCCACCTAATTCATTTATCTTTCTTGAATGATTTTCTCCATTCTTTAAATTTGCTCATATTTCACATTGAATTATTCTAACGTTTGCTCATTCATACTAGTTTCTCCACACATTTCAATTTATTCTCAATCTTAACTTCCTGTGTGTGTAACAAATTCATCCGGTCAAATTTGTATCTCCTGAACATATTTACTCATAATATAACATGGACCTAGATACTCCTCATATTAGTAATTAAAGTCTCCTCAAATTCAGGAATCCACTCATATAGTTGGATCCTTTACATCAAACAAGATGCATACTTTTCCAGTGGCATATTCTACATTTTATGCTTGAATCTCCGCTAGGGATAGGACTCCAATACTCACTTTCAAAGTATGTCATATTCATTTCTGACTTGTTCTTTCATTGATCATTCTTAATATAAACTATCTGATCTGCTTAACCTAATTCAATGAAATTCTTCTTCGAAAGAAGATTTCTTACTACTATCATCTATATTGTTCATGCAATCTTCATTAATCAACTGTTATCATCATCATATTATCAACCATTCTTAGTACCTCAAAAAGATCAAATTTCTATCGTTTTTATAAGGTCATAATATTTTATTCACCAAAACTCAATGAAGTAATAAATATAATTACTGTGGCATATACTTAGGTGTGCATCATCAAAGTCATACCATTCTGTCCATATATTTATTCTTGAAAATCACCAATTTATATCTTACACAAATGATACTTTGATCTCCATTAATCCTAGACAATATTTCTCTCTTTTCTCTTTCCTCATTTCTGTCTCATTTTCCTATTGTCACTTTTTCATCTTCCATATGTATATCGTCAATCGATTCAGAATTATTGATGCATAATATTATGAAATTCTAATATCAATTTCACTAATATCTTCTTACTGTTGATCATAACTCTTGTCACATTAGTCGAACAACCACTTCAGTTCCAATTTCCTCGTCTTAAGATCATAACAAGGGTATGTTTTCTTTGCATTTTGCTCGTACGCTCTAATCTCATCATTTATACTTATATTCCTATATTCCTTAAACAATCCATGACAATACATTCGGATCTATATCACTTTTGAAAAATATCACTACAGTATAATATTGGTATCATATTCAATAATATATCCTCCAATATAATTGCATTGAATCATTATCTGTCATATTTACCCATATACTATTTCTCCTTTCTAATTATCCTCAACTTTCATTTTCTCATATCATGAAAGAGTATCATTATTTTCTCACTAATTCTATCAACTCAAACTCTTAACAATCGCCCTGGAATGCATGTAACTTGACATACACCTCGAAAAATGCCCATATAAGATCCTAATTTTGGCACTCTGATACGACAATTGTTGGACCCCATTTCTGGAGCCCACCTATCCAGAATATCATAAAATGTGAGCTTAATCCAATTAAAAAAACACATTAACCATTATTGATTCATCTTCATGCTTTTATACCATAACACATCTTACTTATATGTAATCACAATTTCTGTTCAAAAATTCATCATCTCAAATCAATTACTTCCTTAAGTATCCCTAATTTCAACTCAACATTATCCATACGCAAATTCACATTTCCACTCAATGGCATCCATACATAATTAATAATTCATTAACACCAAAAGATCATAGTTTTTACATAGCCGTAAGGACATTTCAAACCACAATACATCCATATCTCATAATCCCAAAATAAGTAAGATACTAGAACTAATAATGCTTGAAATGTAACTAAAAGCCTCATTGTTACAAAATCTAGCTTAAAATACAAAAATATGCAACTCGAAGCAATGCCTTGACCCTCTTTCACTCGATCTCATGTCCTTTACCTGAAGATGGGACGAAATGGGAGGGGGTGAGCTTGAAGATCGTGGGTAACAATTTTATAACCAGTAACCAGCAAAACCATTGTAAAAATTCACATGAAATTATAAAGCACATATTTTTCAAATTCTCATTCATCAAGTAATTTGTAAGCAATATAAATCATGCATTAAACAAGTTGGTCAACACAGAGCACATCAAAAATCATAAACACGTAGGCACATCCAGAATGGTTTGGGTGGATCTAAAACAGAGCGTACTACACATTTCCCATAAGGGTCATGTGTAGCTGTGAACAGAACGTACTATCGCAATCCCACTTAATGGTCTTGCGTAGCCGTGAACTTATGGGAGTCCATAAAGGAGATCCATGCCACCAACGGGTAGGAGGGAGAAGCCTTTAGTCAAAGTGCACTTGGCTTAACTTAGGGGACCACCACAAACTCACATAACATGTATCTTATATCTTGCAAACTTGTTGCCCTAATAAGGCACATTTTTAAAACTTGATTTTACAATCGTAGTATCTCTTCAAAAATCATTTTCACATTTTTTCATAATTCATCAACACCATATGCTCATACCAAACACATAACACTTTTTCAAAGCATTCAAAAGTCATAATGTACATTCACAAAATAGTTCAAATCATTTATTTTCATCATTTGAAAGAAAACATCAATAGCGTATTACTTAATTATAAAACTGTAACCCACCTTGAATTTCTTGCTTATAGACTTGCTTAGGGATGTCTTTTTTCTTTCTCCTCTTTCCTTTCTTGCCTTACTTGATTTCTTTAAACAATAACCAAAATTCCATTCAATTTGGTTTAGAAATCGGAAAGTCATACCTCAACAATTTAAACTATTTTTCATGCTGAAACAAAATTCTATATCCAAAGTCCATCCCGAAATTGAAATGATTAGAGACTTAATTTAGACTCAATTCCTTCATACAATTTGTATCTCTATGTCTCTAGTTAATTCCAAATCAAAAATCATTCCATTTGGATAACTATATAAAAAGATATGCTCAAAATACCAAAGCATGTTCTGTGCTGGAAAGTTGGCGGCGACGACCCAGAAAAGTTCGCCGCGGTCTTACAAGTTCACCGCGAAGAACCAAGGAAAGTTGGCCACGGAAAACTTCATCCTTCAAGTTGGCCGCGGCGAACTTTGACAGGAGCATACGCAGATCATGTTTCATTTTCTAGATTTTAACTTCCCACCTTTCATATAAATCCCATCTTAAACCTAAACCATCTCTTCTACTTCATTTTTTAACTTCATTTCAACCCAATATCATTCACAAACCAATTCATAAGCTATACTTGTTCATTAACCAAAAAGATCAAAACATTTTCATATACGATTCATCAATAACTTCCTGCACATATTCACTTTACTTTCACTTCTAACCATCCCTAAATATGCTTCATCTAACAATCAAGAAGGGTTAAATGCTCATACTTACTTGTTTTAGCCTCAAATTCTTCAAGCTCTTCAAGAATCTCTAAACCCTAGCTTGTTTTCTTCTTTTCTCCACTTCTCTTTTTCTCTTCTTCCACTCACAATTTTTGCTTCCCTAAAAATACAAGACTATAATTACTTCTTTCACTAATACCCTAAATGAATGAGCAAAGTCCACTATGCCCTTCCATATAATGCCTTAGCCTTTTAACCTTTAGTGATCTTTCAAAAATGCCCTTATATCACCTTACAATATTAATACTTTAATTCCATCAGTCCATGAAATAAAATCCTCCCAAACTTGACATAATAATTAAACTCTAAATAAAAATGATTTATCTAACAAGACCACAAAATTTATTCAAATCATGCTTAATAAAATAAATAAAAAAATTTCAGGGCCCAACAAAATATCCAGTAGTTGAGAATTATTAAGTGGAGAGTAATTGAGTGGGAGAATCCAGTGTAAAAAGATTTGATCACAAGTTGACATAAATTTGACCATATCAAGTTGATGGTTCATTTATAACCTCACATCCTTAAAAATTGAGGAGCTTGGGAAAGTAACACATTCACTATTAACATTAAATTATCTGACATAACTAACTAAATCTTAAATTCTAATTTGCATATCAATCCACAATTTATGCTTCTATAAAGATAATTTAAGAACATGAACAAACAAACAGGAGTATGTACGTCACATGAAGTCCCCTTTTTTGGTTCCAAGCAATTAAATCATATTGTCAAGAAAACAAATGAAAAATCACATTGACAAAAGTTAATACTATTGTCCACCAGCCAAACTATATTATTTCCCCATGTTTTCAATTGTTGTGTAAAGCAGAAGAATTCCAACTTATCTTCCTGTCTTTCTTGCCCTTGATATTACTTCATTTTTTCACGAATCGGAAAGAAATAAACATGCAATTGACTTAATGAGAAAAATGAAGTGGTGCTGGAGTTTCTAAGAAAACTAACTCCTCTCTTGTTGAAGCAGGTGGGGGTTTTGTGTATTTTCACTATTAATTTTTTTCATAGGTTAACTTTAAAGTTTTCAGTATTTCTGCCTCATTTCTACATCGTAATTATGAATACTTCCTTTTCAATTTGAATGCTTGACATCAAGTTTTTTATTTGCAATCCAAATGTTAAATTTCAGATAAAGGCTTATCATGTTTCTATTGTCTCCATCTTCAAGATTATATTATTATTGGAGTGAATAACTATTGCTATTAACGATATGTTCTACCTAACATAAGAGATATTTTGTAATGATGCTTGCGTTGGATGATTTTTGAGAGCTAAATGTAATAACGTAAAGAAGGGTCTAAAAAGTTTAAGGGCTTGCCTTTCTTGAAGAGACAATATAGTGATTGGTAATGTAACAACAACCTTCATTATCATATGATTAATACCACTAAATTTTGTAGATAAGTTTTTTCTTACCCTTTTCTTGCTACTTCTTAGTCTTCTATTTTTAATAATCATTCATTTTTCTTTTTGTTCCACTAGCCACGAGTTTAAAATAAAGAACAAACGTTAGGTCAAAATCTATTAATCGCTCAATTTTTTAGTTACTTTTTGTTTTCTAGTTCTTATTTTTGCAATGTAGAAAACTTTATGGAAGATGAATTTTCTACTGAGCTTGTACAAGGAGTCGCCTATATAGCTAGTCACAATGAAGAATTAAGATCTATTTTGGTTACTTTCCAATCCACCGTTTCCCTCTTATATCAGTCTTTACATTTTTCATAACTAAAGAAGAAAAAGAAATAGTACTTTGCATTTGTTACATATATACTTCTTCAAAGGCTTTAATATTCCTTTAGTCCCATTGGTTACAGATTTTTCGTATTAAAGAAGACTATTAAAAGTTACATTCACAAATCATTTAGTGACTTTATCAACTTTTAGATCCTACCTCCATTTCCATTTCTTTTTGCTTCTTAATTCATTATATCAAAATTCTATCTTTCGCTTCATTTTCACATGCTTCCTCGTGTTTACTATAGAGGTGGTCCTTTCAACCATACTAAGAAATGATGAACAATTTGTACTTCTCTTCGATGTAAGTACGTCTATTTCTTCCAAATTTTTGTTAATAACCCATAAAAGTTTAGGGACACGTAACACTTTTTGCTCTAGTAAAAATGCATAAGCTTAAACTCAGAGCTCGACTATATTCCCATGCAATGTTTGAACTGCCTCTTGATGTCACGTCTTCATTGTTCCATTATTGTGCGTGAAAGAGTTAATGGACTTATTTATTGCTGGATTTTTATATTTTTATAATATTTACTTTACAAAATTTCATACTGTACCAATTTTAACCTTTGGATGTTATAAAAGTGATCTTCTTGCTTATTTTACACATAAATGTTCTACTCAAGGAATTGTTAGAACAATATTTTGCCTAGAAAATTTAACATTTTTAATATGCTCAATTGGATCACAATGATATAAAATCATCTTTTTGTTTCTTCGAAAGTTGTATTCACCTCAGTAGCATATTACACTCATATATAGTCTATTATTGACCTCTACCTTGACCTTTTCAAATCTTTATGTTCATAAAATATGCTATGTATGTAATACAATTAATATTCTTGCCTAATTTCTTGATTTCTTCAAAAATTTATAAATGGATTTAAATTAGTAACTGGGTGTGGGTGTAACACTAGCATTTGTTTTCTTATAGTTTGTTCATCTTACCTTCTTAGGCTTCTTTAGGTCTGCTTCAATTTTTACAAATCTTCTCCAGCTAACACTGAGAATTGTGGGAGAGTACTACCTATGTAGGATTTATAAGGCTTTTGCAATCGACCCACCATCTTTATTTTCTTATCTATAGAAGGTAAGATTCAAATTTATCTTACCAATTCTTCGGTCTTTTAATGTAATGTCTTGTTCTCTACCATAAATAACCCAAACTCTTTCACTTTTAGGACCTACAAGAGGTTATTATTGCTGACCTACTCTCATTCCTTTCTTTACCTTTTTTTGTTAATTTTCTATAGCGAGTCTTCCACTAACTCATAAGTCAAATGTTGCTTGCTTAATAATTGTGGAATGTGAATTACAACCATTTATTGAGCAATCGGCTATCACAATGGTGGTATCTTCACTAGACTTTGAAGAATCATTAGAATTCTGTAAGTTTCGCAGTAACTCACAAGTATCTTCCCTCCGATTTGAGCCTTCGTCGATCAAACCAACAACTAAGGATGGATTATGCTCATCTTCAAGGTTTTCATTTATTGTGTCAGAATGTTTTTACTCACTCAAACCATGGTACCATACCTTGATCGACCAGACTGCTATGAAAATGTGGGCCACAAGTAAATCTCCTTTGCCCTGGACACAAATCTCCCCACTCAATGCAAGGTCCATCTCTTTTGCATCATCGATTGCTAAAACATCAAGTCGAAGAATCAACAGTTACACAAGGCTTATCAATAATAGTTTGTTCCCCTCGACTCTGATGCTGCACCATGTGACCATAAGTAAGCCAGTTAAAATTAGCCAACTGCAGACTCGTTAGCCTTTTTTCCTCCAATCACTAACCATGTTTTCAAAAAGAATTGCAAAACTGATCTCGTTAGTCTTTCTTATCATCTATGAGAATCTACAAAAGGCCCTACAATGAAATCCTTTATAAGTCAATAATGCATCCCCCACTTAATGGTCTCATCTCTGTTGCACCACTTTATCTCAAACGATACCAGGTGTTGATATCACAAAGATTCTAATCTAGGAGTTTAGACCATTACCAACCAAAAACTTCATTATGATTTGAGATTCAGCAAAGAAGAAAAGCTTATTTTATGTTTTCAGCTGATTTAGTAACTTGCAGGTCTTCTAATTAAGTTTATCAAGAGGACTAAAAAAATAATACTCATGCATATGATAAGTCACAAAGAGTGATTAAAATCAAGTTAAAAATTAATGTTATGATTACACATAAAAATTAAGGCAATTAGATACTCTTCACTCAATATTAAGGCCTACAATGCTAAGTTTGAATTAGCATAATGCATAATCATTTGTGTGCCAAAGAAATAACCATTAAGAGAAGATTGAAAGAAAATGATGGAACGCCCTCATTTTGTAATAAAATTTTGAATCGTTTCAGTTGGTTTTTTAAATTGGAATTCGTTTAAAATTTTATTTAATTTAAAATTAATCTTTTAAATTTAAGTTTACATACATATTGTTTATTAATTACATAGACATAAATGAATCTTATTGGAACATATATACGCCATCTAACAACTTAAAACCCTAGAGGCGTGCTTGTTTGGACCAAAAGAAAAATAGCTTCTCCGTAAGGATGAGTCATCCATTTCTTTAAATATTCTGTGTAGGAGTATCTTCGACCTTACTTTACAAATCTTCTTATGTGAATTAAATATGCTAAACAAGATCGTAATCTAAAAAGAGGGAATTTTGGCAATATCATAGTAATGATTTTATAGGTAAAAAGAATATTTTATTCCTTTTTAAAATAAAATGTTGTTAATTTTGTTAAAAAAGGTTTACTTACATGCAAGGGTTAATATAAAAAATTAAATTTACTTAATTTTTTAATATTAACTCAAATTTTTAAAAGTGACGCTAAAGTACACTAACTTTTAATTTTTAGGAAAATTGTCCAATAGTAAATTTTTTGTTAATATGAATAACATAATGAGTTACGTCAGATTACTTTTTTTGTTAAATGGCTACCATAATCCATGGAAATAACCTCTCTATCAAGTAGGGATAAATTGTATACTACTGGACCTCTCAAAATATCGCCCTTCAGTAGGACTCCTACTGAGTGTTATTGTTGTTGTCATTAACTACTATAATATGTCATATTTTTTTCCTACTTATAATTGGATTTAAATTAATGACTGGGTGTGGGTGTAACACTTGCATTTGTTTTCTTATAGTTTGTTCATCTTAACTTCTTAGGCTTCTTTAGGTTTGCTTCATTTTTTACGAATCTTCTCCTACTAAAACTGAGAATTATGGGAGAGTACTACCTATACAGGCTTTACAAGGCTTTTGTAATCGACCCACCATCTCTATTTTCTTATCTATGGAAGGTAAGATTCAAATTTATCTCTCTAATTCTTTGATCTTTTAATGTCATGTCCTGTTCTCTACCACAAACAACCCAAACTCTTTCACTTGTAGGACCTATAAGATGCTATTATTGTTGACCTACTCTCGTTCCTTTGTTTACCTTTTCTTGGTAATTTTTTATGGTGAGTCTTCTACTAACTCATAAGTCAAATGTTGCTTGCTTAATAATTATGGAAAGTGAATTATTACAGGGTATCCAATCATTTGTTGAGCTATCGGTTATCACAATGGTGGTATTTTCACTAGACTTTGAAGAATCATTAGAATTCTGTGATTTTAGTAGTAACTCATGAGTCTCTTCCCTTTGATTTGAGCTTTTGTCGATCAAACCAACAACCAAGGATGGCTCATGCTCATCTTCAAGGTTTTCTTTTGTTATATCATAACGTTTTTACTTACTCAAATTATGGTACCTTACCTTGAAAGACTTGACGGCTATGAAAATGAGGGCCACCAGTAAATCTCCTTTGGGCTGGACATAAATCCCCCCACTTAATATGGGGTCCATCTCTTTCACATCATCGGTTGCGAAAACATCACGTCGAAGCATCAACAGTTACACAAGGCTTATAAACAAAAGTTTGTTCCCTTTGACTCCAACGTTGCACCATGTGACCACAAATGATCCAGTTAAAATTGGCCAACTATAGACTCGATGGCGTTCTTTCCTCCAATCACCAACCATGTTTTCAAAAAGAACTACAAGACTGATCTCATCAATCTTTCTTATCGTTTATGAGATTCTACAAAAGGCCCTACAACGAAATCCTTTGCAGGACAAAAATGCATCCCCCACTTGATGGTCTCATCTTTATTGTACCACTTCATCTCAAACGACACCAGGTGTTGATATCACAAAGGTTCTAATCTAAGAGTTTAAACCATTAGTAACCAAAAACTTCATTATGATTTGAGATTCAACAAAGAAGAAAATCTTCTTTTATGTTTTCTGCTGATTTAGTAACTTGTAGGTCTTCTGATTAAGTTTGTCAAGAGGACTAAAAAAATAATACTCATGCATATGATAAGTCACAAAGAGTGATTAAGATCAAGTTAAAAATTAAAGTTACGATTACACATAAAAATTAAGGTAATTAGATACTCTTCACTCAATATTAAGGCCTACAACGCTAAGTTTGAATTAGCATACTTCATAATCATTTGTGTGCCAAAGAAATAACCATTAAGAGAGGATTGAAATGAAATGACAGAACACCCTCATTTTGTGATAAAATTCTGAATCGTTTCAGTTGGTTTTTTAAATTGGAATTCGTTTCAAATTTTGTTTTATTCAAAATTAATCTTTTAAATTCAAGTTTACAAACATATTGTTTATTAATTACGTAGACATATATGAATCTTTTTGGAACATATATATGACATCTAACAGCTTAAAACCCTAGAGACGTGCTTGTTTGGACAAAAAAAAATAGCTTCTCCGTAAGGATGAGTCATCCATTTCTTTAAATATTCTATGTAGGAGGATCTTTGACGTTATTTTACAAATCTTCTAATGTGAATTAAATATGCTAAACAAGATCATAATCTAATAAGAGGGAATTTTGGCAATATCATAGTAATGATTTTCTAGGTGAAAAGAATATTTTATTCCTTTTTTAAATAAAATGTTATTAATTTTTGTTAAAAAAGGGTTACTTACATGCAAGGGATAATATAAAAAAATTAAATTTACAAAATTTTGTAATATTAACTCAAATTTTTAAAAGTGACGCTAAAGTGCCCTAACTTTTAATTTTTAGGAAAATTGTCCAATATTAAATTTTTTATTAATATAAATAACATAATGTGTTTCGTCATATTAGTTTATTTTGTTAAATGGCTACCATAATCCATGGAAACAACCTCTCTATCAAGTAGGGATAAATTGTATACTATTGGACCTCTCAAAATCTCACACTTCAGTAGGACTCCTACTGAGTGTTATTGTTGTTGTCATTAACTACTACAATATGTCATATTTTTTTCCTACTTATAATTGGATTTAAATTAATAAATGGGTGTGGGTGTAACACTAGCGTTTGTTTTCTTATAGTTTGTTCATCTTTCCTGCTCAAGCTTCTTTAGGTTTGCTTCAATTTTTATGAATCTTCTCCTGCTATCATTGAGAATTATGGGAGACCACTGCCTATGTAGGCTTTACAAGGCTTTTGTAATCGACCCACCATCTCTATTTTCTTATCTATGGAAGGTAAGATTCAAATTTATCTCTCTAATTCTTTAATCTTTTAATGTCATGTCTTGTTCTCTACCACAAATAACCCAAACTCTTTCACTTATAGGACCTACAAGAGGCTATTACTATTGACCTACTCTCATTCCTTTGTTTACCATTTTTTGGTAATTTTTTATGGTGAGTCTTCTACTAACTCATAAGTCAAATGTTGCTTGCTTAATAATTATGGAATGTGAATTATTACAAGTATCCAACCATTTGTTGAGCTATCGGTTATCACAATGGTGGTACCTTCACTAGACTTTGAAGAAACATTAGAATTCTATGATTTTCACAGTAACTCATGAGTCCCTTCCCTCTGATTTGAGCCTTTGTCGATCAAACCAAAAACTAAGGATGGCTCATGCTCATCTTTAGGGTTTTCATTTGTTATATCAGAACATTTTTACTTACTCAAACCATGGTACCTTACCTTGATTACCGACAACTATGAAAATGAGGACCACCTGTAATTCTCCTTCGGGCTGGACACAAATCTCTCCACTTAATGTGGGGTCCATCTCTTTCGCAACATCGATTGCTAAAACATCACGTCGAAGCATCAACAGTTACATAAGGCTTATCAACAAAAGTTTGTTCCCCTTGACTCTGACATTGCACCATGTGATCATAAGTGAGCTAGTTAAAATTGGCCAACTGCAGACTCGATGGCTTTCTTTCCTCTAATCACCAACCATGTTTTCAAAAAGAACTGCAAGACTAATCTCGTCAGACTTTCTTATCGTTTATGAGATTCTACAAAAGGCCCTATAATGAAATCCTTTATAGGTCAAAAATGCATCCCCCACTTGATGGTCTCATCTTTGTCGTACCACTTCATCTCAAACGACACCAAGTGTTGATATCACAAAGGTTCTAATCCAAGAGTTTAAACCATTAGCAACCAAAAACTTCATTATGTTTTGAGATTCAACAAAGAAGAAAATCTTCTTTTATGTTTTCTGCTAATTTAGTAACTTGCACGTCTTCTGATTAAGTTTGTCAGGAGGACTAAAAATATAATACTCATGCATATGATAAGTCACAAAGTGTGATTAAAATCAAGTTAAAAATTAAAATTATGATTACATATAAAAATTAAGGTAATTATATACTCTTCACTCGATACTAAGGCCTATAACGATAAGTTTGAATTAGTAGACTGCACAATCATTTGTGTCCCAAAGAAATAACCATTAAGAGAGGATTGAAAGGGAATGACAGAATGCCCTCATTTGTAATAAAATTATGAATCATTTCAGTTAGTTTTTGAAATTGGAATTCGTTTCAAATTTTATTTACTTCAAAATTAATCTTTTAAATTCGAGTTTGCGTACATGTTGTTTATTAATTACGTAGACATAAATGAATCTTGTTGGAACATATATATGCTATCTAATAGCTTAAAACCCTAGAGACGTGCTTGCTTGGACCAAAAGAAAAATAACTTCTCCGTAAGGATGAGTTGTCCTTTTCATTAAATTTTCTGTGTAGGTGGATCTTCGTCCTTATTTTACAAATCTTCTTATGTGAATTAAATATGCTAAACATGATCGTGATCTAATAAGGGGGAATTTTTGCAACATCATAGTAATGATTTTCTAGGTAAAAAAATATTTTATTCCATTTTTAAATAAAATGTTGTTCATTTTGTTAAAAAAAGGTTTACTTACATGCAAGGGTTAATATAAAAAAATAAAATTTACTTAATTTTGTAATATTAACTCAAAATTTAAAAAGTGACGCTAAAGTACCCTAACTTTTAATTTTTAGGAAAATTGTCCAATATTAAATTTTTGTCAATATAAAGAACATAATGAGTTATCTCAGATTAGTTCTTTTGTTAAATGGCTACCATAATCAATGGAAACAACCTCTCTATCAAGTGGGGATAAAGTTGTATACTACTGGGCCTCTCAAAATCTCGCACTTCAGTAGGACTCCTACTGACTGTTATTGTTGTTGTCGTTAACTACCACCATATGTCATTTTTTTTACTACTTATAAAATTTATTTAAAAAGTTGTGCATTCCTTAATATGTTTTACTTCATAATTGTTTTATATAGTAAAATTTTTAAAGTTCTTAAAGCTTTTAAATATAAGAAAAATATATTTAATTAATTCAAATAGTATTTATTGATTGACTAATTAAAATATAATAAATTGATTGATTGGTAAAA
>JAOTAY010020062.1:0-13574 GCA_025629805.1 Erythroxylum baracoense
TAAGAAGGTCGCGACTTTGTATGATGTTTGTAGTATATTATCTACATGTGATGCACTGAGATTACTTGTCATAACTTCAAAGAGCTGAAGCTTAATATTAATTTCAGGTTGAAATATGACACTAAAGAGAAGACAGGATATTTTGCGACCAAGATTCAGACCACGATTCGGAGGTACTTACTGTACAGGTGAACTAGTTAAAATTAATTGGTTCTTACAAATATTAACCCTCATAAGTCAAATTTTAAACATTGAAACAAATAGTTTATATTTTGGTTCCATATTTTTTAATAATATTTGGATAGGATTTTATTGACAGTGGACATGGGAAATATGAAACATTTTAATACTTTTCGTATACTTCGTTGACGATGTATCATCTTAAACAACAACAGAAAACAGTTCACAGCTCATAATAATTAGGGGTTGTTTGATTTTAATCTTTTTGTCGTAATTTTCAATTTTGAGTTTTCAATTTTCATATTTTAGTTTTCGGTTTTAGTTTTTAATTTTTAATTTTTCTTTTAAATAAAAAAATTATTTAATTATTAATATGATAATAGGGTTACTTTTGACCTCAATATTTACACTAATCGATAAATATAACCCTAAACTTTGTATAAATAAAATTCTATCATTTAAAAAAATGTTTAAATATAACCTAAAAAATGACAGAAAAATTAATAATTATATGATGTCGTAAGTTTTCTATCATGTCATGACCTGACAATTTTTAATATTACTTCTGCAGCGCCCACCATGTCACGTAAAAGCTGGCATGGCAATGTGGAACTGGAACCTGTTTTCTTAAAAACAAAAATATAAAATTTTATTAATATTTACTTTAAACCCACCCGATTTAATTAACCCTCCTACTCCTCTCTTCTATCTTCCCTCTCTCTTCTGCGTTTCTTTTGTTTTCTACTGCAAAACCCTACTGCCCTCACACTTTCACTCCCCTCTTCTCTCTCTTCTACTTTTCGTTTCGTTTCTTTTCTTTCTTTATGCAAAACCTTAAGCCCTCACACTTTCACCCTATATTCTCTCTCTCCTCTACTCTCTCTTCTCCCTGCAAAAACCTAAACTCACTCTCTTTTCTTTCACTCTTCTCTTTCCATCTTTCTCCTTTCTCTCTCCTAACAGCCACACATGCTCTACTCTCTCCTTCAACCTTTCTTTTTTTTCTCCCATGCAAAACCTTTAAAGCCTCACAGAATGCAAGATATTTAAGCTACCACCATCGAGCATTCTTCGGCGAGCTCTCGGGTCACCGAGGAAGCCTCTGGAGAAGTTGTTGAAGAAAACATTTGGTGAATCTACTTTAAAAGGCATGCTGAAGTCAGTTTTGATTTCGTGCTACAATCTCTCCTCTGGCGGGTCGTTTGTTTTCTCACTCGCATATGTTTTAGAGATGGATGACTACGATTTTACGATTAGTGACATGTGCCTCACCAAGTCGGCTGATCCCACGGTGGTTGGCATCGTGGAAATTAGGTTCGTTGACATGAAGACAAAGATCATGGTTGTGGACGGTGGTCTAACGATGAATAATCCGACGGGCTGGGATAATCACACACATGTTGAATAACAAACAGGAGTTTCCTCTTTGCAATGAATGTGTTAGTCGTGTCTTTAGGCAACCTATAAAACATCTATTGAAGAACTTGCTCACGGTAGGAGCTGAACTTTTTTTCAGGCAAATGGGATTATAGCCAAAAGTTGATAGAAACAAATAAGAAGGAAATTTGTAGAAATAATTGAGAGGAATGAAACTTTTACTGATGAAAATTGCAAGTAACAATTACAACTGAAATTGGACTAAGTTCATAGACAAACTTAGTCCCATTAATTCTACGCTAACAACGTGTAGGCCACTACTTCCACCACTAATAGGAAACGTGTAGGCCACTACTTCCCTTAATCCTTGTTAGGCAATGTAGTCATACCAAGCATAGTCCTCAACTTGACAAAAGTTTCATATTTCAATGGCTTAGTCAGAATATCAGCCACCTGCTCCTCAGATTTGCAGTACTTCAACTCGATCTTCTTCTTTTCAACTAGCTCTCTTGGGAAATGGAACCTTAGTTCAATAAGCTTGCTTCTTCTATGAGAAATTGGATTCTTGGCTAGATTGATTGCAGAAATTGGATTCTTAGCCAGATTGATTGTAAAAATATTGTCAACAAATATCTTTAAGGTCTTCTCAGCCAACACATGAATTTGACTCATTAAATTGCCTAAACAAATTGTTTAATACGTGTTCGAGGCCGCATCGACATATTCTGCTTCGCATGTCAAAAGTGAAACAATGGCTTGCTTCTTACAAGACCAAGAACAAGCTGCTTTGCAATAATTGAAGCAATAACTTGAAGTACTTTTATGTTCATCTAAATCTCCACTCCAATCATTGTTGAAATATCCAAGTAGAGCACAATGATCAGTAGAGGAACAAAATAGACCAAAAATTTGTATCCCCTTTAAATACCTCAACATCCTCTTAGTAAGTTGCATATGTGATTGATAAGGAGACTCCATAAATCTACTAATCAATCCAACTCTGTAAGAGCTCGTACAAGTGATATATCTCAAACTCCCCACAATTTGCTTAAAATGAGTTGAATAAAAAATTTCCTTCACCTTTCTTTGTAAATTTTATGCCAAACTCCACGGGAGTTCTTGTAGGATTGCAGTTAAAAATTTGCCACTTCTTCAAAGTTTCAGTAACATACCTCATTAGAGAGATAAAAATTCCATCATCTCTTTGGACCACTTCAATACCAAGAAAATATTACATTAAGTCAAGATCTAGCGTTTCATACTCTTGAATTATAGCCTTTTTAAAGGCCTCCACCATGCTGGAATTATTGCTTGTAAATATTAAATCGTCAATATATAGGCACACCATCAAGATATCACTAGAGTTGTAGACCTTCACGTACAATGCATGCTCGGAGGGATAATTGATAAAGTTGACCTTAAGAAAAAAATGAGTTGATACGTCACTTCTAAACTCTTGGAGCTTGTTTCAGGCCATACAAAGCCTTCTTCAATCTATACATTTTATCCTCGTTGCCTTGTTTTATGAAACCAAGTGGTTGCTTGATGAACAACTGTTCTTCAAGTGGGCCATTAACGAAAACCAATTTGACATCCATTTGTGGAATTTTCTAACGCTTTTGTACTGCCAAAGAAATCAATAATCTGATAGTTTCCATTCGAGCTATAGGAGAAAATACCTCTTGATAATCATACCTTGGTTGTTGTTTGAATGCCTTCGCCACCAATCTTGCCTTGTATCTCTTCACCGCGTCATTTGACTTTATTTTGATTTTAAAAATCCACTTCACAATAATAGCTTTCTGGCCTAGTGAAAGGTCAGTAAGCATCCATGTATCATTTTCCTCTATTTCTCTAAACTACTCATATATGGTAACCACCCATTTTAGATTTTAAACTCCTTCTTCCAATGTCACTGGTTCACAATCTGTAAAGAAAACAAAGTGTGCTAATTCTCCATCATCATCAATTTCATTATCAAAATTTACCTCATAATCTTGTAGACGGATTGGTGACTGGTGCTGACAATGAGACCTTCAAAATTCTACAGGAGATTGAGGCAAAGATTGCTCTTGTAGAGAATTTAATGGCAATTCTTTATTTACATTATGCATTTCTGGTTCTTTTTGAAGAAGAGAAACATCGCAAT
The DNA here is from genome assembly GCA_025629805.1 of Erythroxylum baracoense. Classification (NCBI taxonomy): domain Eukaryota; kingdom Viridiplantae; phylum Streptophyta; class Magnoliopsida; order Malpighiales; family Erythroxylaceae; genus Erythroxylum; species Erythroxylum baracoense. The sequence goes on from JAOTAY010020062.1 coordinate 3,707, forward strand.
TTTGAGGTTGAGCATCTTTGTTCTGGTCCCAAACTTCTTCTTAAACAAAAGTCACATCTCAACTGACAATTGCTTTCTTTGCAATAGGATTGAATAGCTTGTATCATTTATACTTTTAGCCGATGAAAATAGTTTTTTTGGCTCGATTGTCTAGATTTCTCCTTGTCTTTACTAGAACATAAGCATATGCAACAACACCAAATACCTTTAAGTGCTTTACGATGGGCATGAAACTGCTCCAAGCTTCTGCAGGGATGATATTTGGAACACCTTTTGTTGGAGAACTGTTCAAAATATAACAGAACATGAAACAACTTCTCCCTAAAAAAAATTTGGCATTCCCTTAGCCTTCAACATGCTCTTCGCAATATCCATAATATTGTGATTTTTGCTTTCAGTAACTCTGTTATGTTGAGGAGTGTAAGGAAAGGTAACCTTATGATGTATCCCTTGTTCTTTACAAAATTCCTTAAATCCATTGGAGGTGTACTCATGACATGCGCACCGTAACGCTAGTCAAAATAAAATAACTAGACTATTATTGTAGCAGTGGTAAGTCTAGATCGATCGCATAGGGAGTATTCGGTTAGCTTATGAAATGAAATTAATTAATGTTTGGGTAATGGGGGGTTTTGGATTTAATAAGAAAATAAAATAAAAGAAACCTAATGAAAACAAATTAAAAAAATGTGAAAATGATAAAATTGGAGAATTCGGTAGAGATCTGATTCTTTAGTTCAATCTCGACTTATACCTTAATTAAGCATAATTCATTGATTTATTGTTCTTTTATCTCTCTTAGCAATTATTGGTCGTAGACTAGCAACAAGCACTATTAATCCCCATTTTTCCTTGGATCCTAGTTAATTACGAAGCCCTTGTTAATTAACCGTAGCTATTAGGAAACCAAGAATAAGCTCTCTAAGTTTATCCAAACAACTACTTTATGAATCAGAAAAATAGACCAATCTATGTAATAATCACACAAGCTCGAATTATTTAACCTATGTTATGTTATCTCTAATGATACAGAACCAATAGTTGCTACACATGAATCGAGAATACAACAATTACGTATTGCATTCGATTCTAGCAATGAGTTTTCAAGAAAAATGATTCAATGGGTTATTAAAATCATCATCATTCAAATACTCAATCAATCGATACAAGATAACATAATCAATTTCTAATGAGAGAAAGAAACAACAAAATAATAAAAATAGACTTAACCCGAGTCCTCGACATCAATGTCACTTCCAAATTGATGTCAGGAAAGCTAGCTCTTCATGGGTCTATCCCAAGAAAATGCTTCAACCCCCACACTTATTTCCCCAGCTAAAGACCCCTTTCACTGCTCCTTTTTCTCTCCTAGCTACCGTTTACTATCCTCACTATTCACTGATTTGACGAATAAATGTATTGGACCACCCTCACTGTTCACTCTTCTCCTCTTTTGTTTTTCACGCCACAACACTCTGCTCACTGTTTTCTTAGCTAGCTACGCTCTATTTTACTCCTATTTCACGCTGCTCTCTTCTGTATTCCTCACGTCACTGTTGTGTTCTGTTTGTGATGTGACGAATCAAGATTGTTAGGTTACTCCACTGTTCACCCAACTTAAAAACCCCCCAGTTGCTGCGTTGTGAAACGTAGCTCTTGTATGTGTATAACGCAGACGTTGTCTGCGTGAAGCGCAGACTGCATTTTACTCTCTATTGCGTCATCATTTCTGCTTCTCTTCATACTGCTGTGTTTTGTTTGTATTATGCATGTGTTTTAGTCCATATGTTATTTCTTCATTTTGCATAGTACCTAAGGTGTCGTTCTCATAAGGAGGGATAATCTACTCCTAAAATCTAAGGCCAAAGAGAATTCACAATAATTCAAAATGCAACTAAACTAAAGCAAGAAATTATTTCAATCATGCATTTAATTTCAAGAATCAATTACGAAAAGATTAATAAAATAGTAATTGCAGCACCCAAACAAGAATCAACCTAAGGAATTACCAATTGAGAGAAAGGAAAATTTTATCTATCTTTAATGCTAACCTAATTGATTATGACTTACTGGATTATTGGTTCTAGACGGTCCCAGGGTTGATTACTCTCTCTCGAGTTGTAACCATTAACCCTAATTTATAAACTCTAATTAGATTACGGGAATTGCAATCTCTCGATTAACAATCTATCCAAAACCCTAATTAGATCTGAAGTTGTCCAAAAACTATCGGGAACCTATACAAGATCTCTCTTCACACAATTTACCGATTTGATTTAATTCTCGTTCTATTAAATTACATAATTCTTGTTAACCCAATTTAATAATTTTTCACTCGGTTCACCCTCTTAGTTTATCACCGAATTATGCAAGTGTAGAAATTAAATCACAATAAATCCAGTAAAAACACAAACAATCAAATTTTATTAATCAAAGATAAAATAGCCCGAAGGTGAGTTTAGACATCCTCAACATTCATACAATCCTATCATCAATGGCTATCCTAATTCTATATAATAATAAAATAGAAAATTAACCAGAAACAACATTGGAATGAATGACGGAGGCAGCAACGACGGGAAACCTCCTGTTTTAGGAAGTACTTCACATAGGCTTCTTCTCCGCGTCCCTCTTCCTTCTTTTCTTTCTAAATCTCTCGATGAACTCTCTCTAGGGTTTCTCATTGGAGGCTGATGTAAAAGCCCTTCTCCTCCTTTGTCTACTTCTTTAAATACTTTTTGTGTTTTGAGCAACCCTAGGTTTTTTTCGAGGTTAAAAAAGTCCAAAAAATCTCTCAAAATTTAACGTTTTTTCTTGTTTGTGCGTTTGTCTGATGCAGGCCACGATTGTGGCCCTGTATGACACGATCGTGGCCTACATTTAACCCTTCTATCACAATCGTGGCAATCGTGGATAGTGTCTTGAGCTTCTGTCACGATCATGGTATATTGGCCACGATCGTGGGCTGTCTCTAGTGCTTCTGTCACGATCGTGGTCGGCCCAAGTGTCTTTGAAACTTTCTTCATTCTTTGATATTGACCCTGAAATACTAACAAATACATCATAGTACCTCAAAGATATAATAATTAAGCTTAAAGACTTGACTAACCCATAAAAAACATTTAAACATAATTAATTAACAATCTAACACAATTCTAGACTAAACAAATACTAAACAATTAAATTAACAGTTAAATACATACCAAACTAAGCCTTAAAGCATGATGCAATTCACACTTATCAACATCTCCACATTTAAACATTTGCTTGTCCTCAAGCAAATAAAACAACAATCACAAAGCACAAAACACACAATGCAATAATGAGACAATGACTCCAACTTCATCAAATAAATTTAATTTAAAACACAATCCTTCAAGTTATATCAAATCATTAGCATGCAAAATCTGCGTCTAGGGGGTTTGAACTAAATATACAACTTAATCCAGATCCAAGTGTTAATTTATTTACCCTTTTCAATTGCCCACACACATTAATAATTATTTGATCATTCAGACTATGTGACTATTCCTAAGTACGTTTTCATGAAAAGTCAAATTATTACAAGTTCAGTACGTTTTTATTAGAATTTTATTTATTTATTTAAATAGGAACCTAGTCTTTTACTCGGAGGCAAATATTTGTGATGAATGTCGATCCGACTACTCGACTAATTTATTTTTATTAACTATTTGGTTGAGATGTCATTATAGATTTTTGACGCGGAGGCACACATTTGTGATGAATGTCGATCCGATTACTCAGCTATATCATGTTCTCAACTGGCTACTAGCTCTATTCATAACTTGAAGGATGGCAGAATAGTTACTTATTTAGAAACATGATTTTTTGTACCTACCTTATTGTTTAAGCTATTCGTTTATATGAAAAATACTAGTAAAGCTACTTAAGTTAAAAGGTCTCAAATAATGAATGAATGTGACAATTTAGAGGGTGACAAACTTGCACTAAATTCTAATTAAGCTATATATTTAGCCAAATAACCCCATTTGCCAATTTTTTGAGCTAATGATTCTACACAACCTAATAAACTATGTTCAAAATTAAATCAATTTCAATCCATCTAAGTCATTGACACATTCACACAATTTACAAAATGTACACAATTTACAAAATGTAACCTAACACTATCATATAATATGCAAAATTCACATTCAAAGTAAAACATATAACCCTCCCCACACTTAAACAACACATTGTCCTCAATGTGAGAAGGGGATAAACAAACACATAGGGAAAGAAAAAAACATAAATTAAATTAAAACAAAGATAAAAATGAAGACTAAATTGAAAAAGAAAGAAAGGGGTTAGACTAAGTCTCATAGTGATAGAGGCGGGGATGGTATTGGAGGTGGCAATTGAATGTCCTGAGCCTCAAAATAGCGATGGATCTGACGTATGTCTCGGCTCTGACGTCGTTGAGTTCGGGCCATCTCCTTCATCATTCTGGAGTACTCTACAAGTGTATCTGTAATTACCTTATTGATTATGGAGATTTTATCTAGTACTCTCTTCTAGCCTGGGTCTTCTGTTTCTTCTTCCTCCTCGAACTCTTCACTAATCGAGTCCTCTTCTGCCTATTAAGGCAGAGCTGTACTCGAACTTGCCTGACTAGCCCTGATTTTAACATGCATCTTTTGACTGATATCCCGTAGTTCCATGTTATGGGACTTAAGGATTTCAGCACGCCATAGATGATGATGATTAAGGAAGTCTAGGAGATAGACAGTTAACCCACTGTAGTCCAAGCCATAATACTCAGCAATGACAGAAACTAAGTACCTCATACCTAAATTATTGTTCCTCTTACACGGAGTCGTAACAATAGCATTCAGCACATGTGTGGAGGTGCACATTGGAATGTTGTGATCTATGCACTATAATATAAAGAGTTCCTTTATTGAACATTTGTTACTTTTTAATTTATCAAAAACTAGTTGACACATGAATTGCGCAATAACAAGTGCTCATGGGTCCTTATTATGTTGTCATGTGTATTTTTGGCATCAAATTGCTCTAATCCAGTGAGCTCATTCCAATAGCGAGAAGCACAAAAATCATTGTGCTAATCGATAATGGAAGATTCGGGGAACCCACACATATCGCATATGATTTCGATATTTAGTTCATAGGCTTGTCCCCTCAGCCTAAACCACATTTCTCTAGGTTCCTATGTTCGTAGGAAAGGGAAGTAAAGAATTCTAAGGTGAGCTCCTAATAAGCAGGAAATTGGAAGTATATGAATTTTGCCCACTGAATTCTTTTCGTTAAGTTCTCTACCCTGTCGCACAGTTCTAGCCTATCAAGTGTATCGAAATCAAAATATTTAGGGACTACAATTTGCTTGGAATTGAGGGATTGAAAACGAATACCTTCCTTCTCTATGTAGATCGGGAAAGGTGTTCTGAAGTCCACTGTTTTGTTCCTTCTTCCTTGTCCGGAGACTTGGTTTGGTCCTAATGATTGATCCTGCCTAGCTGATTGCTTAATGCGCGACATATTGGCTTTTTGGTTGGTAAAAGTTCAAAGAATTTTGGAAGTTTAAAGTTTGGTAAAGAGAAATGAGAGTGTTTGGAGGTTTCAAATCTAGAGAGATAAAGTAAAAATGAAATTGAGTAAAAAAATAAATTTAGAACTTAATATATAGGTTTAATATATAGGTGGTTGGAGGGTAAAATGGTAAACTTTTACTTAATAAATCACGTGTCCCTATTTTTCCCTACCGCAGGCCACGATCATGGCCTTTCTACCAATTTCTTTTATTTTGTTCTTCTTTTGCTCTTCTCCACTTCTCCGAAATCACTTTTTAACTCTTTGTGCCCCCTTCACCTCTCTTTGTGTACTTCATTGACCATCAAACTTATATCGACGTCCTATGCCTTCCTAATTTTATTTGGAAACAAAATAATCTTAACTACGGAATTCAAACTTTCTAAAAGCAATCAAAGTAAATAAAATTCCATGGGTTGCCTTCTATGCAGCGCTTCTTTTAGCATCGGTAGCTCGACGCTCTATCCTTGGAAACTCAGTTGGGATCAATTATGAACGACTTGCTTCCACCCTTTTTGTTCAACATCAGTTTTGTAGCCTGTGAGTAAGCTACAAATTGCAAAATGATTAATAGGAAAATATTAATAACGTAGAGAAAAGCAATTAAGCTCAGTAATGTCCTTTTTTCTAACAAACTGTCAACGAAATAGGGAATATCAAAACTCCCTAAATCTTTCTTCGAATCCAACAGTTTGTCCTATAAGAAGGTGAGTTTCTCTTTTTCTTCGATAATCACCTTCATCTCCTCTATTTCTTCCACTTCATGAATAGAGACATTCATAGCTTCTTCAAACTCGATGTCTGTTATCTTCTGTTCTTCGTCTTCTTTTTCTTTAGAAGATTTGAATACATCAATTATCCTGAATGAGCTACTATCCTTCGAATTCTTAAATACATCATTCATATTGAATGTCACTTGGTCATCACTAATCGGAAGGATAAGGTTCTTTTCATGAACATTTACCCAAGATTTTTCAAAGTTCACATATGGTATATCAAGAACTGGCGAATAAAAGGAAGGGTTGGCATTCTTTTCTTCATCTTCTTTCTTCGTCTCTTGGTCTTCAATAAGGTGGGGTTCAACTTGTTGTTCCACTAGTTCTTTTAGCTCTTCCCCATTCTTAAGTGTGATAGCCTTATATTGCTCTTATTGATGTAATTCCATATTTCTCAGAGAGTCTACCACACTTCCCTTACAAAATTCTCAGGAAAGCTGTCTTACTTGAATCTCTAGATTATAGATGGATGAGGCATAGTTCTTCACAATCTGATCAAACTTCGCCACCATCCTCTTTTGGCTTTCCTCCTAGCTTAAAAGGATCCTTTTTTGATTCTCTTCTTGAGTTGCTATTTTGGACCCCCAAAACATCCATCAACTTGTCCATTTTGTTCTCCGAAGATCTAAGTCGGTTTTGTTGAAATTCAGATAGGTCTTGATGTCCTATATGAGTATTTTCATTATTAGACCAATAGAAATCTGGGTGGTTCTACCACCCCATAGTGTAGATATTCCAATAAGGATCGTTACTTCTCTAATCATACTGTGCCTTATTGTAATTTGTAAAAGTTCCTTACTCCCTATAATATCTATCTTCCCTCATCATTCTTTTCATTTCTTATTGGCATTTAGCTCTTCAGATGTCTCACTCTCACTCTAAGATGTCTTGATGTGGCTCTACTTTATGCCCCAAACTTCTTCTCTATTTTTCTTTTTATTTTGATTAAACAAAAGATAGTGAAAAAGCCTTAGACTAAAGAACTTAACTAATCGCCTCCCCGGCAACAACGTCAAAAACTTGATCACGATTTTTCGATATGTATAAGTTTTAATGATTAACCTTGATATTCCGCAAGCACATGGGTCGTTCATGTAGTACCTAAGGTGTCAATCTCACGAGAAAGGATAATCTAATTCTAAAATCTAAGGCCAAAGACAATTCACAATAATTTAAAATGCAACTAAACTAAGACAATAAATTATTTCAATCATGCATTCAATTTCAAGAATAAATTACAAAAAGATTAATAAAATAGCAATTGCAACACCCAATTAAGAATCAACCTAAGGAACTACCAATTGAGAGAAAGGGGAATTTTATCTATCTTTAATGCTAACCTAATTAATTATAACTTACTGGATTATTGGTTCTAGATGATCCTAGGGTTGATTACTTTCTCTCAAGTTATAACTATTAACCCTAATTTATAAACTTTAATCAGATTATGAGAATTGTAATCTCTCAATTAAAAATCTATCCAAAACCCTAATTAGATATGAAGTTATCCAAAAACTATCAGAAACCTATGCAAGATCTCTCTTCGTACAATTTACCAATTTGAATTAATTCTTGTTCTATTAAATTACCTAACTCTTGCTAGCCCAATTTAATAATTTGTCACTCGGTTCAACCTCTCATTTTATCACTGAATTATGCAAGTGTAGAAATTAAATCATAATGAATCCAGTAAAAACACAAACAATCAAATTTCATTAAATCAAAGATAAAACAACCCGAAGGTGAGTTTAGACATCCTCAACATTCATACAATCTAATCATCAATGGCTATCCCAATTCTATAAAATAATAAAATGGAAAATTAACCGAAAACAAGATTGAAATGGATGACGGAGGCAGCAACGGCAAGAAACCTCCTATTCTAGGAAGTACTTCATATAGGCTTCTTCTCTGCGTCTCTCTTCCTTCTTCTCTTTCTCAATCTCTCGATGAACTCTCTCTAAGGTTTCTCAATGGAGGCTGATGCAAAAGCCCTTCTCCTCCTTTGTCTTCTTCTTTAAATACTTTTTGAGTTCTGAGCAGCCTTAGGGTTTTTCTCGGTCGAAAAGGTCTGAAAAATTCCTCGAAACTTGACATTTTTCCTTATTTATGTGTTTGCTCGATGCAGACCACGATCGTGGGTGGCCCTGCTTCCCACGATCATGGCCTACATCTAACCCTTCTGTCACGATCATGGCAGTGTCTTGAGCTTCTGTCACGATCGTAACATATTGGCCACGATCGTGGGTTGTTCCAGTGCTTCTGTCACGATTGTGGCCTATATGCCACGATCGTGGAGCGTTGTTTCGGCTTAAGTGTCTCCAAAACTTTCTTCATTATTCGATATTGACCCTGAAATATTAACAAACACATCACGATACCTCAAAGACATAATAATTAAGCTCAAAGACTTGACTAACCCATAAAAAACACTTAAACATAATTAATTAACAAACTAACGTAATTCTAAACTAAACAAGTACTAAACGATTATATTAATACTTAAATACATGACAAACTAAGCCCTAAAACATGATGGAATTCACACTTATTAGCATCCCACCATAAACCTGTATAGAGTGTAAAAATAACTTCAGAAAAAGTGACTGATCTATAACCTGTCTAATATCATAGTCTTGTTCACCTAAATAGACTATGTAATTAAATGAAATAGCAAGTCTCCTCCCTCTAATGGATCTTCTTAATTGAATTAGTTCTTATACCTCGAGAACCCCAGTTTGTACACGTATGGGTTCTTGTTCCTATACTAGTATGGTAGTTAAACTTAGGTCTATCAATTATGACTGTATGGGTGATGGATACGAAATGGCTGCATTATCTACCCTACTCTTATCTGAAGGGTGAGAAGGACCACCATCATCATAGACATCATATTCCAGAAGCTTAGTTGTTTATGATTCCACTATTGTAGCCCATCAGTCTCTACAGTAGAATTTGTATCCCTTAGAGTGGTTAGGATATCCTACAAAATAGTAACAAGTAGAATAAGCATGCAATTTATCTTTATAAGGATTTTGTAATCATACCTCAGCAAGGCAGCACCATATACGAATGTGGGCTAGGCTAGGCTTCAAGCCCTTCCAAATCTCAAAAGGCATCTTCGCAACTGATTTACTTGGGACTCTATTGAGTATATACAAAGCAGTTTTTATGGCTTCACCCCATAGGTAGTCAGGTAAGTTAGTCTTGCTCTGCGTTGACCTCATTATGCCCTCTAAGGTGCTATTCCACTTTTCGGCCACACCATTTTGTTTAGGACTACTTAGCGTAGTAAACTGAGCCACTATTTCACATGATTTAACATATCTGGCAAATAGAACATTTTCTTTTCCTAAAACCCTATGTTTGACAGAATGTTTTCCTTAATCAATCTCTCAACTTTATCTCTTGCAATGTGGCCTAACTAGTATGAAGAATGACAGAAAACAATAGAATAATGAAGAACTGAAAACGATACAATTTTGATATTTAAATTTTAGTTTCATTTTTTAGGGCTATAC
>JAOTAY010020063.1:0-13569 GCA_025629805.1 Erythroxylum baracoense
ATCTTTGAAGATTGGACCGATCGGCCTGTGGGTCATTACGACTGGGCTCGGGCCCAGCACGACCGACCCGACCAAACACAATCCCAGATAAATGTTATCTCATCTTCATGGAATTGAACAGGAAGTGGTGATTGAAGGACAAGACAAACTCTTTGAAGATGTGATTAAGCCATTAGAAAGCATTAATGTCAATATGATTCCAACTGGTAAACAAGACATTAGGGAGTTTGGTCCTCCACAAGAGGTTTGCTATAATTTTCCAGAGAAAGATGTTTTGAATCATGAATGGTTGCTAGATTTTGTGATTTAGGGGGCTTTTTTAATTTGAAGTTGTTAATGCTTATCTCAGGTAGTCGAAACACTGATTAAAAAAGTTTTGGCCCCCCTTCCTAGAAAACAAAACTAATTGAAGCAAAGGAGGTCTCCTTTTACACATCTTCTCACTCCTTGCAAGTTTTATTATACATGTTTTTATATTTCCAGAATCAAGATTGCCTTATTACACAAAGTTGAATCTCTGGCTACTTCTGTCAAATTATACTTCTACAAAATGCATGCATAAATTGTCAAATTTCTAGCATTTGTAACTGATCTACGGTGATTGTTTTTTATGAATATGGTGTAAAATAACATTGATGGAAGGGTTTATTACACATTTGAATATGTTGCTAAAGCTCCAAATTATACTCGTTATGCTCTTAGTTCAATATCTATTGGAAATGGTAAGAAACTTCTTGATGACCATTTTAGTATTTGAATGAATGTTTGAGATTCTAACTGTGTTTTAGAATTAAACCAATTATTCTGAAAATAGTTTCTTGTCCCTAAGATTCAAAGGAACTCGTTAAATTAGTCTGCAATTTCATATTTCTTATTCTTGTTCCTCATAAGACATCCATTGACCTTTTCTTTTTCAATTAATATACTACCACTTACCTAAATTGGTTAGCCTTACCCAATTTAAAGTTAGCAATGACAAACATTATGAACATGCACTTTCGATCTTCTAATTCTATTCTCTCTTTGATTAAGTCACTTATTAGCTCTTGAATTTAGAAAGTATATAGAACTAGCCTAAGAAAGAGTAAAGAAATGTGAAACACTAAAACTTATGTCAAATTATCACCATGCTCTCTCTGTATTATTAAGGCCTTGTCATTAGAAATCAAATTTTTATTGAATCTGTCATTTTTCTTTTCCCTATTTGGATTTTGGAAGGTAAATTCCATGCGTCAACAACAGGAGAAAATGAAAGGAGGTGGGAGAAGATGAAAGATAGATTGCACACAGTTGTTAAATCCTTTAAAATAGTTAATGTGTAAAGTGATTGTTCAATTGTATTTTTCACTTATCAGGTGTAGAGCAATCTACTTCCAAGAATATGACAAAACTTCTATTCAATTTCCCTTTATTCCCTTGAGGCTTGGTTTTGAGTAGTCATGATTCCCCCAGATCAGTTGTTTCCATTCTTTGTTAGTGTTTATACAGCTAATCAACGGCCGACTTATTAAAGAACTCGTAATCTTATTTTCAAATTCAACAATTTACATAGCGTTCTTGATTAAATCTAAAATCCCATTTTTAGGATAATGTCATTTTTAAGAAATATGTCATTAAGTAAGTACACTATATAATCAATTAAAATACATTTAAAATTTTATATAAAACAAAAATTTAATAAATTTTTGTTTCTCAACATTTTTTACAAACCAACCACTATCAATGGTAATGATAATCATTCCTTCATCTTAACCAGCCATCATAATTATAATGATTATATCCATTCTCATTCCCCACTATATTCATTCCCATTCCCATTCCCATTCTCATTACCCTCTGCGAACCAAGCGCCCCCTAAGTTTTTGAACTTGTTTTATTACCACAAACTTCTTACATTTTTGCTCTGTACAAATGTAAAATTTTAGAAAATAAGTAAACTTGTTAGATTTTATATGAATCTCATTTTAATAAGTTCACTTGACACCGGATTAACATTTGTATTCAATTTAAATAAAACAAAATTCATGGATTTATTTAGTTCCCTATATCCTAGGTTTTCTTTTTTCTACCATATTTCCAAGTTAATTGTTAGGTAAGTTTTATATATAATAAAACTTTCAATACCCATAAGTATACAGATCGTATCTTGTAGTATTAAAGTTATCGTTCTCACAAGGACTATAGACACATAATAACTTGAATAAGAACTTCGTCTAAGGTACTAAGAATTGATTTGAATTAAAAGAAACAACTAAATTTTAAACAAATAATAAAACAAAAAAGTAAGCAATAAAATAGTTGAGCTGCCAATGAAATTGAGATTTATCAAAGTTAAAGACTTTTGAACTAATCTATCCTTATCTTGTTTGCTTTAATCTTGTTGATTCAATTTATGTTTAATCCAAGATTTTCTAAGGCTTTCATTACTCTCTCTCAAGATCTAATCTAGTAATCTTAATTGAATTCGATATTCATAGAGTTGTAATCTCTCGACTCACAAAACTACTCCTAACTTGTTAAATTGGATCTAAAGCAATCCTATAAATAATTAATTTCATAATTAAGATCTCTCTTTAATTGTTAATTAATGTGATAATTGTAGGCCTATTAAGCTAACAACTTCATTGTGCACTTTAACACATGTAACTTGATTACTCTTTAGATTTATTACCAAGTATAAGCACAATAATTATCACAAACATTCATCAATATATTGAATTTAAAAAGAATAAAATTCATAAAATAATTCAAGAACAATCCCTGAGAGGGATCTAGAAACCCATAATCATGTTAAACATCTTAGAAATTCAAATAAACATCCAAGACAATGAAAGAAATAAAGGGGAAAGAAAGACAAACTAGTTTGTATCTTGAGTTGAAAATCTCAAATTTCTCTGAAGCTCTTCTTGATGTCTCCTCTTAATCTTCTTTGATGGTTTTTGCATTTTTGTTGTGTGTTTTTATGTTCTCATATAATTCTTGAGGCTTCTAGGGTTCTTTGTAGGGTTTCCTCACTTAATTTGGTTCCAAAAATAGTCATGAAATGTTAAAAGACCAAAAAAAAAACTCATGAGCTAGAAAAGCTAAAATCTACTAAAATTATTATTTGTCACGCCTGTCACAATCGTGACTAGCCTCCATACACCAAGATTTTCTCTTTTCTTGACATTCCTATTTACATACACTCATAAACACATCAAACACCTCTTAAAACATAAAATTAAGATCAAATTCTTGCTCTAAACTATTAAAACACATATAAACACTAATAATAACACAATTCTAAGCCTATACACGTGTTAATCATATAAGAAATACTTTAAAAAAACACCTAAACATCTATAAAAAAATATAATATACACTTATTAATATCCCCACACTTAAACCTTTGATTGTTTTCAAACAAAACTAAAAACTACAAACATACAAAACATATAAATATATAAACACACAATCATACAAATACAATAATAGTATAATGGTATGAAATCTTATGAAATTAACTTAACCTCAAACAACAATCACTCAAAATGTGTCAACATACTAACTTATTTCTTTCATGTTTAAATGCTTTGATTTGAATATACGTATCAATCAAAATATTAACACCCTATTCATACACCTATGACACTTGTAAGCATATATTTATTATTATTACTCTATTAAAAGGAAAACTATCACTAAGTAACCTTTCATGAAAATTCTTGCTATTGTGAAAAGATTGACATGTTTAATTTATTGTAATACCATTTTTTAGATTTTCTTTAACTATAACCTAGTCTTTTGATGCGAGGCAAATACTTTGGCATGAATGTCCCCCAGTTAATCAACTAGGTCATATTTTTTATTTAGCTTGATTGGAGTGTCATTCTAGCCTTTTGACATGAAGATAAATATTTTATCGTGAACATCTCCTATTACTCAGCTATATCACATCTCTCAACTAGCTACCAGCTTTATTCTTAACCCAGTTTTCTTAAAAAGGGTCAATAAAATAGTTATTTTATTTAATACTTTTTTCATTTAATTTCTTAGCCTGCTTTATTTATTCTTAATCAATAAATCTCATGAAAGAGTGTTAATGATACTAACTAATTCAATTGACTTATAATCATAAATGTATACAAACAAATTTCCTAAAGTGAAGAATATGTGTCATATCCTAATTAACATACATATTCATCCTTAAGACACTTAAAACACAAAATTCACAAGTTGCTATGTCTTTACAATTTAAATGATTATGTTCAAATCCAAACTATTTCCATTCAATTCTCTCCATTGGTAAATTCACAAAATGCACACATCACAATGCCAACTTAATAAAAAAAACAACATAATACAAGTGCAAAATTCACACACAGTTGATATAAATGTAAAATTCATACACAATTCATATGCAATCACATACACATTCCCACACTTGAATAACACATTGTCCTCAATGTGGAAAGCAAATAATACAAATAAAAATAAATAACAACAAAGAAAAAATTGAGCAAGAATACTTACGGTGTTCCAATGATGATGGTGTGGGCTATGAAATTTGGAGACACTCTATTACCATAAAATTTCATAAATTCACTCCTTAAAAAATAAACATAAAAAATATAAAAATAACAAAATATCAACGAAATAAAATGAAAATAAAAATTAAAACTTATCTTAATTTTTGGATTGCCTCCTAAATAATGCTTCTTTAACGTCATCAGCTTCACGTCCTATGCCTTCTGCCCTTAAGTTAGGTCTACAATAAGTGGTTTGTTGCCACTCATTTCTCCACATGATAGTTTAGGAGCCTGTAAATAAGCTACATATTGTAAGATAATAAAAAAAGGACATGATTGATCAAATTAAGAAAACCAAGTAAGTTTAATAATGCCCTTTTTAGTAACAAATTATCAATAAAATAGGAAATGATGAAACTCTCTGACTTGTCTATCGAATCTAGCAATTTTCCACGTAAGTAAGTGAATTGCTCTTCTTCTTTTACAACAACCCACCCATTCCTTCTTCCACTTCTAGAATGGAGACTTCCTTATATTCTTCAAGCTTTATGTCCTCTATTATCCGTTACTCTTCCTCTTCTTCATCCTTTGAGGATTTAACTACATCAATTCTTATGAACGAGTCATCCTCCTTTGGATTCTTTATTACCTTATTCATATTGAATTCCACTTCTTCATCACTAATTTGAAGGATAAGGTTGCCTTCATAGATATCTACTAAAGCTCTTCTACTGCTCAAAAATGGTCTACAAGAATTAGTAAACAGTTTCAACCCACTTCAAATTCTAACATGACAAAATCCATAGGAATGATAAACTTATCCACTTTTATAGGCACATCCTCCACCACGCTAAATGGTTTCTTTATCGATTGATCTGCCAACTAAATAAGCATAGAGGTTGGCTTCACATCACCTAGCCTCAATTTCTTGAAAATTGACAAAGGCATAAGATTAATACATATACCTAAGTCATATAAGCATTTAGAAAATTATAAATTATGAACTACACAGGGTATAGTAAAACTCCCTGGATCTGTCAATAGTGAGGGCATATGGTTAGTAATTATAGAGCTATAACATTCTGTCATAGAGACTATTTGATTGTCATCCCAAGTCCACTATAAGATATCTTTGAGAAATTTAGCATACTTAGGTATGTTGTCCAAAGCTTTCACAAAGGGCAAGGAAATTTGCAATTTCTTCAGCTTTTCATGAATGTTACAAATTGTATATCCAATATGTTCTTCTAAAGTCTTTGTGGGAATGATATTTTTGGTGGGTAAGACGAAGGAGGAACATAGGGAGGGTCCTTATTCTTTTCTTTATATTTCTTCTGCTTCTTTTAATATTCTACAATATGGGTTTCAACTTTTTTTTCTTCTGGTTCTTTTAGCTCTTCCCCACTCCTAAATGTGATAGCCTTAAATTGCTCTCTAGGTTTTACTTCCGTATTGCTTGAAAGGTTTCCCACACGTTTTGTAGATAATACATTGGCAAGCTGACCTACTTTAACCTCTAGAACATGAGCCTTCACTATTTGATCGAATTGCCCTTTCATCCTTTTTTAGGTCTCTTCCATACTCGTGAGCTTGTCCATTATCTTATCCACTTTTGAATCATTTTCATTGGACTTGTTTTGTTGAAATCTCGTTGGATCTTGATTTCTCAATTAAGTCCCCAGATTATTAGACCAAAAGAAATTCGAATGGTTCCACCTAAACTTTATGTGTTCAATTAAGGATTATTACATCACTGAACACATTGTGCTCCATTGAAGTGGAATTACTGTACATTATTGTTTGCCACTAGAAAGCAATCACTTGTGATACGGTTATCTTATCTATATAGCTCGCATCTGTGCTGACCTGCTTTGAATGGAGAGAAGATGTGGCTGTCAGGCTATTTAATTGCTTGGTGAGCTTATCTATTTCAGCCTACAATGTTGTCATTGAATCTACAACACTTATTCCTTTTAGATTCGAGATGGTTAACTATTGTCTACTTCTTTTCGATGTCCAAAGATAGCTATTATTCGTCATCTCTTCTAACAGCTTATATGCCGCTTACACTGGTGTTCATATACTTCCTTGATAATTGGCATTGAACCCTAGCCTCATGAAGTTTATAAGGTTCCTCCACTGGTCTCTATGATTTAATTACTCCACCATCTTTCTTTCCATCACTTCTTGGCGTTTAGCTCTTTGAATTTCTCATTCTTGCTTTAGCATGTCTAGAGTTATTGTATCTTCGACTTCCTTTGCAAAATATTTTTATTTTTTATTTTGTTTAGGCACCTATACTCACACAAGAAAATTATTAAATTCCTAAATGAAAGGAATTGAAATCATATAAGATGCTAAAAGTCCTCGACAATGGGGATAAAAACTTGTTGAGCAAGTTTTATATATAATAAACTCTCAATATTCTCAGGTAAATGGATCATATCTTCTAGTATTAAAGTTATTGTTCCCACAAGGACTATAGACACCTAAACAACTTGAATAAGAACTTTTTCTAAGGCACTAAGAACTTATTTGAATTAAAATAAAAAATTGCAATTTAAACAAATAATAAAACAAGACAAGTAAGCAATAAAATAATTGAGCTGCTAATGATATTGAGGTTTATCAAAGTTGAAGACTTAGGAACTATTATATCCTTATCTTGTTTACCGTAATCTTTTTGATTCAATTTACATTTGATCCCAGATTTTCTAAAGTTTTGATTACTCTCTCTCAAGATCTAATCAAGTAACTTTAATTGAATTCAATGTTCATAGATTTGTAATCCCTCAATTCACAAAACTACTCCTAACTTGTTCAATTAGATCTAAAGCAATCCTATAAATAATTAATTTCATAATTAATATCTTTCTTCAATTTCCAATTAATCTGATAATTATGGGTTTAGTAAGCTACCAACTCTCGTTGTGTACCATGTAACTTGATTCACTCTCTCGATGTATTACCAAGTATCAGCACTACAATTATCACAAACGTTCATCAATGTATTAAATTCAACAAGAATAAATTTCACAAAATAATTTAGGAACAATCCCTAATAGGGATCTAGAAACCCATAATCATGTTAAACACCTTAGAAATCTAAATAAACATTCAAGACGATGAAAGAAATAAAGGGAAAAGAAAGAAAAACTAGTTTATATCTTAAGCTGGAAATCTGAAATTTCTTTGAAGCTCTTTTTGATGTCTCCTCTTAATCTTAGTGGCTGCTGCAATTTTCTTTTTGTGTTTTTCATGTTCTTATATAGTTCTTGAGGCTTCTAGGGTTCTTCCCAGATTTTCTCACTTACTTTGGTTCAAAAAATAGCCCTAAACATTAACAAATAAAAAAACTAACGAGTTGGAAAAGCTAAATTTTATTGGTTTTATTGTTTGTCACGCCTGTCACGATTGTGACATTTGTTGTCACAATCATTATCAGCTTCCACAAACATATCAACCACCTCTTGAAACATAAAATTAAGATCAAATTCTTGCTCTAAATTAATCAAACACTTAGAACGCATACAAGCACTAACAATAACACAATTCTAGGCCTCTATATATGATAATTATCTAAGAAATACTTGAAAGCACACTTAAATATCTATAAAAATATAATATAATTTACACCTATCATTAATAAATTATAGTTCTCCATCTTTAAAGAGCTTTATTTTTTTCTTTTATGAAGATGCTCCTAACATTTATAAAAGTGAGTCATATATTTCATTTAAAGTAAAGATTCCATGAAAATTTAACCCTTCTACATAAAGAAACACTTCGTTGTTTTCCCATTTGACATATTTAATTGAGGGTAATGTCTTACATTTAAAATCGCAGGTTATTTCTTGACTCCAATTTTGGCTTTGTTGGGCATCCATTTTCTTCTGTTAATTTTGTAATCTAAATACCAAAATAGAAAAAGAATAATTGAGTTACATGCATACATATGTAACAAAAACATGCAACAAATGAGGCTCACTATAAGAAAATAATACAATCTGCGACATTTTATTGATAAAATGTCGCTGAATGTGAAGATTTTTCATGATGTTTTAAAAACATCATGAAAAGTTTGAATTTTTCGCGATGTTTTATGAAAACGTCACAAATTTGTAACACTTTTTATGACGTTTTATCAATAAAACGTCACAAAATAGAAACCGCGACATTTTTTTGAATAAAACATTGGTATTGGTCTCCTTAAAAAAATAATGTCGTTTGGTGTCCTTAAAACCAAACGATGTCGTTTTGGTTTTCTTAAAACCTCTACCCGAGTCCCCTCCCCCCCCACCTGCGAGTTGTCCTTCGTCCTTCGTTCTTCGTCCTCCAAATCTGCTCCGTCGTCTGTCATCTATGTGTTCTCCATCAAGCTGCTGCATCTCCAACCATTGTCGTCATCTTCTCCGGCGTATTTCGTTAAGGTATCTTCATCTTCTCTCTATCTTTTTAATGTATTTTAAGGGATTGTTCATTTCGGGAGTTAAGACATAGTAGTGTTATCTTGCTGCCTTGAATGAGTTGTTTTGAATTTTTTTCCTTTACCGTGTTAGGTTTATTATGCGACAAACATCTGTAGTTTGCGGATGCTGAAAAGAATCTGTGGACCTACCTCGGCAAATCTATTTATGCAGATAACTGACTAAGAGTGTATTGATCTTACTTTGGGTTTTTTGTATGAAGATTTATGATGGGTTCATGTTGTTTATCTCTTCAATTGATCCCAATTTTCTCCCTTTGGATTGTCTACGTTCTTTGACTAGATGGATTTTTTTTTGGCAACATGATTATCTGAATATTGCGCTCTAAAATATACTAGAAAATTCAATGCTTGATGATGAAGTATGGTTATTGTTAAAAAACTCCTAGGCTTTGAGTAGTGCCTTTTTTGTCTTAAAGTTAAGATCTTTGGGTTTCTATATAGGCTAATGCATTGCATGACAAGGGACTATCCTCATATCATGATTCTAAGTTCATTACTTTACATGGTTAGAGCTTTTCATTTTCCAAATTAAATATGATGAACAATTTCAATGAGGTTTATCTTGTTCAATTATTAAGTGCTACTATTTCAAAATTTTATTTTCAAATAATTACACCATGTACAGTAAGTATTCATATCAAATTACTTAGGCCATCTATTAGTGTATAGATGTGAGACAACTTATTAAGTAAGGTAGAAATAATGGTTCTTAGCAAAATTCTTTTTAAAAAGATTCCTATAATTGACATGTAGAGAAAGAAGTTTAAATGTAGACTTGTGCATATTCAGTAACAATTTGATATGTTAAGAAACAAGGTTGAGGAAACACTCCATGCATGTTCTCGTGTTAAATAAAATGATAAAGCTTTGTGCATGTTCTTAAAAAGGTCAATTTTTGTTATGTTTGAAATAATTATGTTGTTGATTGAGCATAATGATATGGAACTATTGATATAATTTCACAGATGGAATTATAAACATCTAACAACTTTAATCATAATAATGTTAATAAAGTGGTTTACCTTTGTGGGTTAAATGCTTCATTAAGAACATTAAAGAAAGATAGTAATATGCTTTGCTACCTTTTACTTTTTATTCTTGAATGGAGATATAAAATTTTGTGCTAAATTTTATCCAACATTGTTTTGCTACGAAAAGACAAGTATAGTTAAATGTAATATGTTAAAACTCATAATTTGTTAAAAACATACATTAGTTAGATAGCCAATACACCACTAGATTTAGAAACATCATTTATCCTTGTATATATGATCTATCATACATAGATACTTCTTATGAATTTATCATATATATACAACCTCTAAGCAAACTAATAATGTTTATTTAGTTTAAGTAGCAAATATATGATTTGGTTATAGAATACACCAAATCATTTGTCACAGGTTGAAATAAAATGATACACCATAGCAATTGTTTAGTTTGTGAACTTGGTGGGTACTAGTCCTAATTGTCGCTCTTCTTCAGTTACAGTAGCTTATAATTGTCTTGAAGTGATGTTAGACTTACCCTTAAACCTAAGATCTATTCGTTCAGATGACAATTTTAATGACATTTGTATCAGTTTCTATATTTTTCATTCTAGGTCCGTCATCATCATCTTTCTTCACGTACTTTAGGAAGATCCTTCTGTGTGTCGATTGAGGTAAGTGATTTTGGTTTTTACTACATTTTTGTGAACTTGTTTCGATTGTTGAGAAGCTTCATATATATTTAACTAAGTTGCGTTTTATTGCTTTAAGTGCATTTATTGCGCATAAACAACAAACATAAATTGGATCTTAAAGAGAAAGAAAAACAACAAATAAATACCTGGTTGTCTAGTAAAAATAAGCTGAAAAAACAAATTAGAAAAAAAGAGATTATTGAATATATAGGTATAAAAGTGCCTCAATATATAGGTACTTTTGGAAGATAGAAACAATATGCATGCAATCTTTGTAGGGAAGATTTCTGCAACTTGATAGCTAGTATTAATTGATAGTTT
Organism: Erythroxylum baracoense; assembly: GCA_025629805.1. NCBI lineage: Eukaryota > Viridiplantae > Streptophyta > Magnoliopsida > Malpighiales > Erythroxylaceae > Erythroxylum > Erythroxylum baracoense. Next base: position 11,003 of record JAOTAY010020063.1, read on the forward strand.
CTGCAACTTGAAGTTAGATATCAGTATTATAGTATGGATTGATAGTTAATATTTTGTATTTGTCTGTTTTCCTTTCGTTTTAGTTACTAATCAGTATTGTCTACATTAAAGATAATCCATGATATATATAGTTAGTGATCAACTATTTTTAATAGCAGATTTTGTTTTAGATGTCTCATATAATGTGTGCATGAGATTTACTATTTGGAGACAGAACAATTGGGGCTATAGACCTGTCAATTAATGGTTCCTTTTGTGATGTATCAATTACAGAGCTATTGTGTATTAGGTGATTGTGTGTTTCTATTTATTGAGACCTTTGATGAAAAGTGTCAAACTACCTCATTAAGTATACGAATAAGAGTCTTTGAAAGTGCAAAATTTGTTTTATGACTTTTTTGTGTGCATAAATACCCCATGTGTAGATTTGTTGATGAGTTAAATAAAGTTAAGGGTTATCTCTCAAATACTTTTTCTTTTTGTTTATGATGTGTTTCTTAAGTTTGTTGTGTGAGTTTGATTTTTGATTACTCTCTCCTTAGTTCTCCATATAGTTTATGAAATAATAATACAAAATCTACATATTAGTATGCGTAGAGGAAAGCTAATTTTTCTGCGGATGTCTTAGCTGGTGCAGTAATGTAGACCGCATTGTGGTGCAGCAATGCGGCACCTGCTGGTGCCTTGCAGACAGCAACAGTAGGTACTGAAATGCGGCAGTTCCTTATAGATTTTCCATATATTATAATTATTTACTATAAATATTGTGTTTGAGTATGGTTGATTTGCCACTAACACAACATAATGTTCTCATTCTTATATTTAATTAATAGGTATTTTTTGCTATATGGATAAGAGTTGGATGAACAGTGCTAGGGTTTTCCGTGAATACAATGATAAAGTGAGAATGTTTATGAATTTTGTGGCTAAAAAAAAGGGCAAAGATTGTGAAATTTCATATCCTTGTGCACGTTGTATGAATTTTTATATGAGGTCTCAGCTGAATGTTTTTTACCATTTAATGCAATTCAGCATGGACCAATCATACACTCGCTAGGTTTTACATGGTGAACTGCCAAAATATAGATTTATCTCTAGGGAAGAAAGGCTTGACGCTGGAAATGTAGACATTGATGGGATGGGCAACGATATTAATGAAGGTGATGGTGATGAGGAGGATGATGGCATGCAAGATTTGCTTCATGATGTGGGTACTTTCTTAAATGATTGTCCAATGCTCAGGATAGAAGGAGTCCTCCTATAGGCATCAGAGATTCTATTATAGGTGCCTTTCATGAATTGTTAAGTAAAGCAACTGAAGAGTTGTACCCTGGATGTACAAACTTTTCAAATTTGTCATTTTTAATAAAGTTACTTCACTTGAGCGATAAGTCATTTGACATGTTACTTGCTTTGCAGAGGGATGTATTACCTAACTGTAAATCTTTGCCAAAGTTCTATTATGAAGCAAATCAGTTTCTACGGAGCATACGTTTAGGTTATGTGTTAATACATACATGTAAGTACGATTGTTCCCTGTTTTGGAAAGAGTATGGGGACTTGAAAAGTTGTCCACAGTGTGGAACATCAAGATGGAGAATTAATGATGGTAGGGGTAAGAAGATACCTCATAGAGTATTGTGATACTTTCCATTAACGTCCAGATTACAACGATTTTTCATGTCAAGTAAGATCGCTAAACAAATGACATGGCATAATGATAGGCCTAAAGGTGACAGTAATATCATGGTTCATCCTTTTAATGGAGAAGCTTGGAAGAGCTTTGATGAGCTATATCCTGAGTTTGTCAGAGAACCACATAATGTTAAACTAGCTTTGCAACAGATGGATTCAATCCACATGGCAATTTGTCACTTTCATATAGCATGTGGACTGTTGTTCTCTTATCATATAATTTACCCACTTAGATGTGTATGGATGAGTCATTTTTTATGTTATCACTTATTATTATAGGTCTGAAAGTGGTGGGTAGAGACATTGATGTCTATATGAGACCACTAGTAGATAAGTTAAATTAGTTATGGGAAGATGGTTTTGATGTTTTTGATGCTTCAAAAGGAGAAAAGTTTCAAATGCATGCAACTTTAATATGGATTATCAATGACTTTCCAGCCTATGGTAATATTTCTGGGTGTAGCACTAAAGGCTATAAGGCATGCCCTATCTGTAACAAGCACACTCCTTCTTGTAAGTTAAGAAGTAAGATTGGTTACTTAGGCCATCGACATTTTCTTCCTTATGATCATCCATGGAGAAAAAGCAAGAAGTTTGATGGCAAGATTGATCATCGACCTATACCTAACTTACCAGATGGAGATGATGTGGAGGAATAATTATATCATGTGCATAATATATGTTATGGAAAGCACTCCAGCAATAAGAGGAGAACGAGATTGGAAGGAGACTTGAATTGGAATAAAAAACATTCTTTTTGATCTACCATATTGTCATAAGTTAAGATTGAGGCATAACCTTGATGTCATGCATATAGAAAAGAATATTTATGACAATATCCTTGGTACTTTGATGAATGTTGAAGGTAAAAC
>JAOTAY010020064.1:0-13568 GCA_025629805.1 Erythroxylum baracoense
AACGCATGCGCTGCTGCGTTTTAGGCAGCATAAATTTTTTTTTTTTTTTTTTTTGGTTTTAAATTTTCAGAAATTTTTTTTTTAATAAATTAATAAATCCAACCTATCACTCAGCACAAATTGACTATTTTATCATAAAAATAGGATTGAAATCACATGTAAATACATAAGAAAATATAAGAAAATTCAATCCTATCAGGAACCTTTGGTGAGAGGACAACTAGTTAACATGGTCGCTGGGCACCTTTGGTGAGCAAAAAAATAGGTTCATAAAGTCACTGGGCACTTTCATTGAGAATATAACCCATTAACACATCTTTGGTGTACAAAACAACTAGTTTGTATATTTGATGAGCACCATTGGTGAGAAAACAGTCTGTGGGACATCTTTGGTGGGCAAAACAACCAGTTCGTATGGTCACATGGCACCTTCGGTCAGTAAAACAAATCATTGTCACAGTCATTGGGCACTTTTAAATAGTCCATTGTAACGGTCGCTGGGCACCTTTGGTGAGAAAACAGCCCATTGTAATGGTCACTAGGTAGCTTCGATGAGAATAAAAACTAGTTGGCATCGTCGTTGAGCAACTTCGGTGAGAAAAACAACCCCTTGGCATAGATGCTGGGCACCTTCAGTGAGCAAAGTAACCAGTTGGCATGATCTTTAGGCATCTTTAGCTAGAAAAACAATTGTTGGTATAGTCACTGGGAACTTTCGATAAGAAAATTGCCCATGGAATAGTCACTGGGTGATATGGACCCTATTAATAGATGTAAGGAACCCATAATCAAAGAAGGAAATTAGAATCACAAGAAAGTGAAATCAGTTTGGAACAAAAAGGATAAGACCGTAATCCAATGCTTATATGGAAGCATGAACAAGAGGTATAAGAAGTTTGACACCACACCCAACAATCCCACGAATTAGATGATAAGTCGATGAACGCCACAAGGATTTAGCCTTGATAATTTCTAGTTCAAAGAAGAACCAACAAAGTGAAGAAACACACTGTTTTATTCAAAAATCATAATCTAATTTGTTTTGGTTGCAAAGGATGAATATATAGGTAGCTAGAAAACCTTAATCATCCTTCTAGAAGTTCTTAACACATAAAGAAAGCCTAATTAGTTGTCTTATATAGCTAAGGAAGGAAATAACTCAAAACAAAGCCCAAAACACGTGACTAGAGCCCAAAACTAGTTCTAAGCAAGGGAGAGTAGTTTATGGGCAGATTCTGGACTCTATGAAATCCTGTTCGTTGAGAGGTCAAATGAACTCCGATTTCAATGGTCATGGGTATTCCAGAAAGCTTAAGGTGTCCTCTTCAACTTTCATGAAGACCACTAGCTCAAATGCTCTAAGGTGTCCAAAATTAGGCATCGTTTGGATATATGCCATCTACTAGCATACAAAGAAGATTAGTTAGATGCCCCGCATTTAAGTCAGCCCTAATGGCTTCTTGCTTAGCCCGAACATCTTCAATTCTTCCATTTAGCGCCTCCTTCATTCTTCTAGTCTTTGCTCGAGCCATTGGTGCTCCTCTAATGCTTTCTCCTTGGTATGTCTTCCATGGCTTGATGCTCATCACTGGGAACTTTTTGTGAGAAAACAATTAGTTAATATGGTCACTGTGCACCTTTGGTGAGCAAATAATTCGTTCTCACGGTTGCTGGGCACTTTCGGTGAGAAAACAACCCATTAGCACATCTTTGGTGGGAAAAACAACCCACTGATATGGTTGTTAGGCACCTTTGGCAAGAAAACAGCCCATTTTAACAGGCACTTGGCACTTTTGATGAGAAAACAACCAGTTGGTATGGTCATTGGGTACCTTCGGTGAGCAAAACAAACTTTTCGTATAGTTGTTGGGTACCTTCGGTGAGCAAAACAACCTATTGGCACGATTAATGGGTGGCTTCGGTGAAGAAAACAACCCGTTGACAAAATGATTGAGCACTTTCCTGAGAGAATTGCCGATTGGAATGGCCGTTGGGCACCTTCGGTGAGAAAAAACTGATTGAAATGGTCACTGGGCATCTTTTTTTTTGGTAAATCTGTAAAATTAAACAAACATCAAAAAAGGTTATTTACAACTCACGAGAATGTCCAAAAGGCAATTCTCTATCAATGACGATATGAAAAGCCTCTTCTATGGACATAAGGAAATCTACAAGTAATGAACCAAACGTCCCACAAAACTACACAAACATATATGTACATCTTAACCTGAACATATACTCTTACAAGCATACATGGTAATGCAAAGTTAAAACAGTTAGTTTTGCTCTTTACTTTTCTAGAATGTCGAAACACCTCTTCATGGGTAGAGCTATTGATATGCTCCATAATGTACTTGCCTCCTTCTTATCTCTTAATGCTTAATCCAGGGCTAGGAACTCCTTTTCAAGTTATCAGAGTTCTAACCCAACCTTCCTTGTCAAAATCAAAAAGATTCCTCTGATTCTTAAGAGAAAGGTTATCTTTTCTGCTTTTGAAACCTAGAGAATGTCGAATCTCCATTGACTCTTTGAACTATCAAAACCTGCAGAAAAAGATTACGTGAATAATAACAAGCATTTCAACATTTACCTCCTCATGGTGTTTGAGCTAAGATGTTCCATAACTTGGAAAATTATTTTGGATTACGTGCTCCCCACATCCTTAGTTTCATCTTTGAATGCTTGGTTATTCAGCTCCTTCCAATTGTCACTGGGCACCTTTGGTGAGCAAAACAACCCATTCATACGCTAGCTGGGCACTTTCGTCAAGAAAATAGCCTGTTGGCACATCTTTGGTGGGCAAAACAACCTGTTGGCATGGTTGATGGGCACCTTTGGTAAGAAAATAGTTTATGGGCACGTCTTTGGTGGGAAAAACAACTAATTGGCATGGTCGATGTGTACTTTTGATGAGAAAAACAACCCATTGACATAATTGTTAGCCAGTTTTGGGAAGCAAAGAGCCCATTCGAATGGTTGCTATGCAACTTCGGTGAGAACATAGCTAGTTTGCATGGTCACTGGGCACTTTTATTCAGAAAATTGCCCATTGACGCCTTCGCTGTGCTCCTTCGGTGAGAAGAAAACTAGTTAACATGGTCGCTGGCACCTTCGATGAGCAAAATAACTTGTTTACACAGTCATTGGCCACTTTCAGTAAGAAAATAACCCATTGGCATATCTTTGGTGGGCAAAACAATCCATTAGCGTTGTTGCTGAGCAACTTCGGTGACAAAATAGTCTATGGGCACATCTTTGGTCGGAAAAACAACCATTTCATATGCTCGATGGACACTTTTGGTGAGAAAAACAACCCGTTGATATAGTCATTGGACACTTTTAACAAGAAAAGAGCACATTGTAATAGTCGTTGTGTAGTTTTGGTAAGAAAATAACCAGTTATCATGGTCGCTGGGCACTTATGGTGAGCAAAACAACTAGTTGGCATGATCGCTGAGTAGCATTGGTGAGAAAACAACCAGTTGGAAAATATTTGGTTAGCGAAACAACCAGGGTAACAATCGTTGGGCACTATTGGTGGGAAAACAACCCATTATAACAGCCATTGGGCAACTTCGATGAGAAAACAACCAGTTGACATGGTCGTTGGGCACCTTCAGCAAGTAAAACAACCCTTTGGCCTAGTTGTTGGGCACCTTAGGTGAGCAAAACAACCCCTTTGGCATTGTTGTTGGGCACCATCGATGAGCAAAACAACCAGTTGGCATGATCAATCTGCACCATTGGTAAGGAAAACAACTCGTTGACACAGTCATTGGGCATTTTTGATGAGGAAATTGCCCAATGGCAGAGCCGCAAGGCACCTTTGGAAAGAAAAAAACTAGTTAAAAAGGTCGTTGGGCACCTTTGTTGAGCAAAACAACCCGTTCACACAGTCCGTGGGCACTTTTAGTGAGAAAACAACCCATTGACATATCTTTGATGCACAAAACAACCTATTGGCATGGTTGTTATGTAGATTTGATTAGAAAACAACCTATGGGCACATATTTGGTCCGATAAAATCCAGTTGGCAGGGTTATTGGGCACCTTCGACGAATAAAACAATTAGTTGGTAAGATCACTAGGCACCTTCGATGACAAGAACAACCAATTGACACAGTCGTAAGGCACGTTTGGTGAGAAAATAACAACTTCGATGAGAAAACAACCAGTTGGCATTGTCGTTGGTGAGCAGAACAACCCCTTGGCATAGTTTCTAGGCACCTTCGGTTAGCAAAACAACTAGTCGATATCATCAATGGGCACCTTCAATTAACAAAATAACCCATTCACACAGTCACTGGGCACTTTTAGTGAGAAAATAACGCAGTAGCACATCTTTGGTGGGCAAAACAACCCGCTAGCATGGTTGTTGGGAAACTTTAGTAGCAAAATAGTCTATGGGTATATTTTTTGTAAGAAAAATAACCAGTTGACATACTCGATGGGCACTTTTGGCAAGAAAAGAGCACATTGTAACTGTCACTATATAGCTTCGGTGAGAAAACAACCAGTTAGCGTGGTCGCTTGGTACCTACTGGGAGCAAAACAACCTCTTTATATGGTCGTTGGGCACGTTAGGTGTGCAAAACAACTAGTTAACATGATTACTGAGTAGCTTCAGTGAGAAAACAACCTGTTAGCAAATCTTTCGTTAGCAAAACAACCAGTGTAACAATCGCTGGGCACCATTGGTGAGAACAAAACCCATTATAACGGTCACTAGGCAGCTTCGATGAGAAAACAACCAGTAGGCATGGTCGTTGGCACCTTCATCGAGTAAAACAACCCTTTGGCCTAGTTGCTGGGCACCTTAGGTGAGCAAAACAACCCTTTGGCGTTATTACTGGGCACCTTTGATAAGTAAAACAACCAATTGGCATGATTTATGGGCACCATCGGTAAGGAAAACAACTCATTGACAGGGTCATTGGGCATTTTTTATGAGGAAATTGCCTATTGGCATAGTTACAGGGCACCTTTGGTGAGGAAAAAACTAGTTGACATGGTTAGTAGGTACCTGATGGTGAGCAAAAAAGCTCGTTAAAAAGGTCATTGTGCACTTTCAGTGAGAAAACAACCCATTGGCACATCTTTGGTGCATAAAACAACCTATTGGCATGGTTATTGTGTAGTGTTGATGAGAAAATAGTATGTAGGAACATCTTCAGTGGGCAAAACAACCAATTAGCGTGGTTACTTGCCACCTTCAGTGAGCAAAATAACTAGTACGTATGATCGCTAAGCACCTTTGATGAAGCGAGCAACCTATTGACACTGTCACAGGACACGTTCGGTGAGAAAATAGCCTGTGGTAATAGTCACTGGGTAGCTTCGATGAGAAAACAACAACTTGGCATCTATGGGTATATTTTTTGTAAGAAAAATAACCAGTTCACGTGCCCAATGGGCACTTTTGGTGAGAAAAGAGCACATTGTAACTGTCACTGTATAGCTTCGGTGAGAAAACAACCAGTTAGCGTGGTCGCTCGGCACCTACTGGGAGCAAAACAACCTTTTCGTATGGTCGTTATGCAAGTTAGGTGTGCAAAACAACTAGTTGACATGATTACTGAGTAGCTTCAGTGAGAAAACAACCTGTTAGCAAATATTTGGTTAGCAAAACAACCAGTGTAACAATCGCTAGGCACCGTTGGTGAGAACAAAACCATTATAACGGTCACTGGGCAGTTTCGATGAGAAAACAACCAGTAGGCATGGTCGTTGGCACCTTCATCGAGTAAAACAACCCTTTAACCTAGGTGCTAGGCACCTTAGGTGAGCAAAACAACCCTTTGGCGTTATTACTGGGCATCTTTGATAAGTAAAACTGCCAATTGGCATGATTTATGGGCACCATCGGTAAGGAAAACAACTCGTTGATAGGGTCATTGGGCATTTTCGATGAGGAAATTGCCCATTGGCACAGTCACAGGGCACCTTTGGAAGGGAAAAAACTAGTTGACATAGTCACTAGGTACCTTTCAGTAAGCACAATTAACCCATTGGCACATCTTTGGTGCATAAAACAACCTATTGGCATGGCTACTGTGTAGTGTTGATGAGAAAATAGACTGTAGGAACATCTTTAGTGGGCAAAATAACCAATTAGCGTGGTTACTTGCCACCTTCAGTGAGAAAAACAACTAGTACGTATGATCGCTAAGCACCTTTGATGAAGGGAACAACCTACTGACACTGTCACAGGACACGTTCGGTGAGAAAATAGCCTGTGGTAACAGTCACTGGGCAGCTTCGATGAGAAAACAACAACTTGGCATCATCGTTGGGCACCTTTGGTGGTCAAAACAACCTCTTGTCATAGTTGTTGGGCACCTTCAATGATCAAAATGACTAGTTGATGTTGACAATGGGCACCTTCGATTAGCAAAATAACTGGTTCCCACAGCCGTTAGGCACTTTTAGTGAGAAAATAACACATTAGCACATCTTTTGTGGGCAAAACAACCTACTTTTTTGAAAGGAAAAACAACTAGTTGGCTTGCTCGATAGACACTTTCGGTGAATAAAACAACTCGTTAACAGTGTCACTAGGCATTTTTGGCAAGAAAAGAGCCCATATTAATTATCGCTCTATAGCTTCAGTGAGTAAACAACCAGTTAGCATTGTCATTAGACACTTACGATGAGCAAAACAGCCTCTTTGCGTAGTCGTTGGGCACATTATGTGAGAAAAACAACTAGTTGACATGATCACTGAGTAGCTTCGGTGAGAAAATAGCCTATTGGCAAATCTTTGGTTAGCAAAACAACTAGTGTAACGATGGCTGGGCACTATTGGTGAGAAAACAACCCATTATAATGGTCACTAGGTAACTTCGATGTGAAAACAACCAATTGACATAGTCGTTTGACACCTTAAGTGAGGAAAACAATCCTTTGGCCTAGTTGTTAGGCACCTTAGGTGAGCAAAACAACCACTTGGCATTGTTACTAGGCACCTTCGGTGAACAAAACAGCAAGTTGGCATGATTGTTGGGTAACATAGATAAGAAAAATAACTCGTTGACATGGTCATTGGGCATTTTTCATGAGAAAATTGCCCATTAGCACAGTCACTGGGCACCTTCGGTGAGGAAAAAACTAGTTCACATGGTCACTGGGAACTTTCGATGAGCAGAACAACCCGTTCCCACAGTGACTGGGCACTTTCAGAGTGAAAAAAATGCATTGGCACATCTTTGGTGCAGAAAACAACCTGTTAACAAGGTTGCTACGCAGCTTTGGTGAGAAAATAATTTGTGGGCACATCTTTGGTAGGAAAAATAACCAGTTTGCATGGTTACAGGCCACCTTCGGTGACCAAAACAACCAATTCGTATGATCACTAGGTACCTTCGATGAGGAGAACAACTCATTCATACAGTTGCAGGACACGTTCGGTGAGAAAATAACCTATTGCAATAATCACTGGGTGGCTTCGTTGAGAAAACAATTAGTTGGCATCATTGTTGGGCACCTTTTGTGGGCAAAACAACCTCTTGTCATAGTTGTTGGGCACCTTCAATGATCAAAACAACTAGTTGATATTGACGATGGGCACCTTCAATTAGCAAAATAACTGGTTCCCATAGCCGTTGGGCACTTTCAGTGAGAAAATAACACATTAGCATATCTTTTGTGGGCAAAACAACCCACTAGCGTGGTTATTGAGTAACTTCGGTGACAAAACAGCTTATGGGCACATTTTTGAAAGGAAAAACAACTAGTTGGCTTGCTCGATAGACACTTTTGGAGAGAAAAACAACCCATTGACAGTGTCACTAGGCATTTTTGGTAAGAAAAGAATCCATATTAATTATCGCTCTGTAGCTTCGGTGAGAAAACAACCAGTTAGCATTGTCACTAAACACTTACGATGAGCAAAATAGCCTCTTTGCATGGTCGTTGGGCACATTATGAGAAAAACAACTAGTTGACATGATCATTGAGTAGCTTCGGTGAGAAAACAGCCTATTAGCAAATCTTTGGTTAGCAAAACAACTAGTGTAATGATGGCTAGGCACTATTGGTGAGAAAACAACCCATTATAATGGTCACTAGGCAACTTTGATGTGAAAACAACCAGTTCACATAGTCGTTTGACACCTTAAGCGAGTAAAACAATCCTTTGGCCTAGTTGTTAGGCACCTTAGGTGAGCAAAACAACCATTTGGCATTGTTACTGGGCACCTTCGGTGAACAAAACAACAATTTGGCATGATCGTTGGGTAACATAGATAAGAAAAATAACTCGTTGACATGGTCATTGGGTATTTTCATGAGAAAATTTCCCATTAGCACAGTCACTAGGCTCCTTCGATGAGGAAAAAACTAGTTCACATGGTCACTGGGCACTTTCGATGAACAAATCAACTCGTTCCCACGGTGACTGGGCACTTTCGGAGCGAAAATAACCCATTGGCACATCTTTGGTGCACAAAACAACCTGTTAACAAGGTTGCTACGCAGCTTTGGTGAGAAAATAATTTGTGGGCAAAATAACCAGTTTGCATGGTTACAGGCCAGCTTCGATGACCAAAACAACCAGTTGTTATGATCACTAGGCATCTTCAATGAGGAGAACAAGTCATTGATACAGTCGCTGGACACGTTCGGTGAGGAAATAACCTATTGCAATAATCACTGGGCGGCTTCGTTGAGAAAACAATTAGTTGGCATCATCGTTGGGCACCTTTGGTGAGCAAAACAACCTATGGGCATAAATGTTGGGTGCCTTTGGTGAGGAAACCAATCAATTGATAACGTCGATGGGCACCTTCAATTAGGAAAAAAACTTGTTCACACGGCCACTGGGCACTTTCAGTAAGAAAATAACCTATTGCCACATCTTTGGTGGGCAAAACAACCCGCTGGGGTGGTTGTTAGGCAGCTTCGGTGACAAAATAGTCCATGGGCACATCTTTGGTAGTGTAAACAACTAGTTGGCATGCATGATGAACACTTTCGGTGGGAAAAATAACCCGTTAACGTAGTCACTGTGCTTTTTTCTTGACAAAAAGAGCCCATTGTAATAGTCGTTGTGCCGCTTCGATGGGAGAATGGCCAATTAACATTGTTGTTGGGCACCTACGGAGAGCAAAACAACCTCTTCGTATGGTCGTTGGGCACCTTAGGTGAGCAAAACAACTAGTTGCCATGATCGCTGAGTAACTTCGGTGAGAATGCAGCCTGCTAATAAGTCTCTGGTTAGCAAAACAACTAGTGTAACAATCGTTGGGCACCATTGGTGAGAAAACAACCTATTATAACTTTCACTAGGAAATTTTAATGAGAAAATAACCAGTTGGCATAGTCGTTGGGCACCTTCAGCTAGTAAAACAACGCTTTGGCCTAGTTGCTACGTAACTTAGGTGAGCAAAACACCCTTTGGCATTGTTACTGTACACCTTCGATGAGCAAAACAATCAGTTGGCATGATCGATGGGCACCATCTATAAGGAAAACAACTCATTGACACGATCATTAGGCATTTTTGATGAGGAAATTGCCCATTGGCACAGTCACAGGGCACCTTCGATGAGGAAAGACTAGTTGACATGGTCATTGGTCACCTTACGGTGAGCAAATCAACCCATTCACACAGTTGTTGGGCACTTTTTGTGAGAAAACAACCTATTGGCATATCTTTGGTGAACAAAACTACCTATTGGCATAGTTGCTGTGTAGTTTTAATGAGAAAACAGTCTGTGGGCACATATTTATCGAGCAAAACAATAAGTTGGCATGGTTACTTGCCACCTTCAGTGAGAAAAACAACCAGTTGGTATGATCATTAGGCACCTTTCATGAGGGGAACAACCCGATGACATAGTCGCAGGATATGTTCAGTTAGAAAATAACCCATTGTAATAGTCACTGGGTAGCTTCAATGAGAAAAAAACCTATTGGCATCATTTTTAGGCATCTTTGGTTAGCAAAATAACCCCTTGGCATAACTGTTGGGCACTTTTAGTGCGCAAAACAACCAATTGATATCGTCGATGGGCACCTTCAATTGGCAAAATAACCAGTTCATATAGTCGTTGGGCACTTTCAATTAGACAATAACCTATTAGCACATTTTTGTGGGTAAAACAAGGGCTTACTGGGTAAATTTGGTGATAAAACAGCCTATGGGCACATCTTTTGTAGGAAAAACAACCAGTTGGCATGCTCGATGGATGATTTTGGTATGAAAAACAACCTATTGGCACAGTCGCTGGGCACTTTTGGCTAGAAAAGAGCCCATTGTAACTGTTGCTGTACAGCTTCAGTGAGAAAACAACTAGTTAGCATGGTCATTTGACACCTACGGTGAGCAAAACAACTTTTTTGCATGGTCGTTGGTCATTGGGAACCTTAGGTGAGCAAAACAACTAGTTGACATGATCACCGAGTAGCTTTAATGAGAAAACAACCTGTTGACAAATCTTTGCTTAGCAAAACAACCAATATAACAATCACTGGGCACCATTGGTGAGAAAACAACCCATTATAATGGTCACTGGAACCTTCGATTAGAAAACAACTAGTTGGCGAAGTCATTGGGCACCTTCAGCGAGTAAAACAACACTTTGACCTAGTTGCTGGGCACCTTAGGTGAGCAAAAGAACCATTTTGTCAATATTACTGGGCACCTTCGGTGAGTGAAACAATAAGTTGGCATGATCATTGGGCTCCATCGATAAGGAAAACAACTCACTGATACAGACATTGGGCATTTTTATGAGAAAATTGCCTATTGGCACAGTCACTGGGCACCTTCAGTGAGAAAAATCTAGTTAACATGGTTGCTAGGCACCTTCAGTGAGGAAAACAACTCATTCACACGGTCGTTGGGCACTTTCAGAGAGAAAACAACCCATTGGCACATCTTTGATGCACAAAACAATCTGTTGGCATGGTTGCTGTGCAGCTTTGGTGAGAAAACAGTCTGTGGGCACATCTTTGGCAGGCAAAATAGCCAGTTGGCATGGTTACCGGCAACCTTCTATGAGCAAAACAACCAATTAGTTTGATCACTAGGCACCTTCGATGAGGAGAACAACCCGTTGACCCATCACAAGACATGTTCAGTGAGAAAATAGCCCATTGTAATAGGCGGTTGTTGGCATCGTCGTTGGGCATCTTTGGTGAGCAAAACAACTCCTTGACATAGATGTTGGGCACCTTCAGTGTGCAAAACAACCTGTTGATGTCGTTGATTGGAACCTTCAATTAGTAAAATAACTCATTCACACAGTTGTTGGGCACTTTCAGCGAGAAAATATCCCATTGACATATCTTTGGTGGGAAAAACAACCTGCTGGCGATGTTGTTGGGCAACTTCAATGGCAAAATAGTCTATAGGCACATTTTTGGTAGGAAAAACAACTAGTTGGCGTGATCGATGGACACTTTTGGTGAGAAAAATAACTTATTGACATAGTCGCTAGGCACTTTTGACGAGAAAAGAACCCATTTTAACGGTCGCTGTGTAGCTTTAATGAGAAAACAACTAATTAGCATGGTCGCTGGGCACCTATGGGGAGCAAAACAACCTCTTCGCATGGTCGTTGTGCACCTTAGTTGAGCAAAACAACAAGTTGGCATGATTGTTGAGTAGCTTTGGTGAGAAAAAAAACTGTTGACAAATATTTGGTTAGCAAAACAACTAGTGTAACGATCGTTAGACACCACTGGTGAAAAAAACAACCCATTATAATGGTCACGAGGCAACGTCGATGAGTAAACAACCAGTTGGCATAGTAGTTGGGCGCCTTCAGTGAGTAAAACAACCGTTTGGCCTAGTTGCTGGACACCTTCGGTGAGCAAAACAACCCTTTGGCATTGTTTCTGGGCAACTTCAATGAGCAAAACAACTAGTTGACATGATCGCTGGACACCATCGATAAGGAAAATAACTCATTGACACGGTTGTTGGGCATTTTTGATGAGAAAATTGCCCATTGGCACAATCACTGGGTACCTTCGGTGAGAAAAAAGAAGTTGTTTTGATTGCGGGCACCTTTCGTGTGTAAAATAACCCCTTCACACAGTCGCTTGGCACTTTTAGTGACAAAACAATCTAATGGCACATCTTTGGTTCACAAAACAACCTGCTGACCACATAATCGGTGAGAAAAATAGTTTGTGGGCACATCTTTTGTGGGCAAAAAAACTAGTTGGCATGGTTACTGGCCACCTTCGGTGAGCAAAACAACCTATTAGGATGGTTTCTGGCCAGCTTTGGTAAGCAAAACAAACAATTGGTATGATCACTTGGCACCTTAGATGAGAAAAACAACTCGTTGGCACAGTCACAGGGCACATTTGGTGAGAAAGCATCCTATTGTAAGAGTCCCTGATTAGCTTCGATGCGAAAAGAACCTATTGGCATCACCATTGCACACCATCGGTGAGAAAAACAACCCCTTGACATAGTTACTGGGCACCTTTGTTGAGCAAAAAACACATTTGGTAGGGTCGATGGGAACCTTCGATGTGCAAAACAACACATTCACACAGTCACTGGGGACTTTTGGTGAGAGAATAACCAATTAGCACGTCTTTGGTGAGTAAAACAACCCACTGGTATTGTTGTAAGGCACCTTCAGTGAGAAAACAACCCATGGACATATCTTTGGCAGGCAAAATAGTCAGTTGGCATAGTCGCTGGGCACTTTCGGTGAGAAAATAACTCATTGTAACAGTTGTTACATAACTTCGGTGAGAAAACTACCGATTAGCATGGTCGCTGGGTACCTTCAATGAGCAAAATGACCTATTGGCATGGTTGCTGGGTATCTTCTGTGAGCAATACAACTAGTTGGCATGATCATCGAGTAACTTTGGTAAGAAAAATAGCTTATTGGAAAATTTTTGGTGGGCAAGACAACCAATTGGAATACTTGCTAGGCACCTTCGGTGATTAAAACAACCTATTGATATAGTTATTAAGCACTTTCAGTGAGTAAACAACCCATTGTAACGATCGTTGGACAACTTTGGTGAGAAAGCAACCCATTGTAACTGTCACTGCATAACTTTGATGAGAAAACAACTAATTGGCATTGTCATTGGGCACCTTCGTTTAGCAAAATGATTAGTTGGCATGATCGTTGGGGGCCTTCGATGAGGAAAACAATCTGTTGACACAATCGCTCGGCACTTTTGCTAAGAAAATTGCCCATCGCCAGTGTTTCTAGGAACCTTTGGTGAGAAAACAACTAGTTGACATGATCGCTGCGCATCTTTAGTGAGCAAAACAACCCATTCACATAGTCACTGGGTACTTTTGGTGAGTAAACAGCCCACTGTAATGACTGCTGGGCACCTTTGGTAAGAAAAAAACACATTATAATGGTCGTCAAGCAGCTTTGATTAGAAAACAACCAGTTGGCATGGTGATTGGGCACCTTTGGTAAGCAAAACACCCTTTGGACTATTTGTTAGGCACCTATGCTGAGCAAAACAACCCTTTGGGGTAGTTGTTGGGCACCTTTGGTGTAACATCCCCTCACCAATTGCCATGAATAGGAGTGTATAAGTGTATAGTGACATATGCATGCATTCATATATGC
>JAOTAY010020065.1:0-35996 GCA_025629805.1 Erythroxylum baracoense
GTGTTCTTGATCTCTCTTCTTCCTTCTTTTCACTCAGGATATTTTTATAGTATACTCACTTGATCACAGAATTATTTTGTGTGAGTAGAGATTTAAGAGTTGAAAATTCAAAGTTTTATATTTTGTCTATGACAACAACTGATATTTATAGTCTAATTCTATAACGGTCTTCTTGAGAAAACTTCTTGTAGAATCTTCAGAGATTAGTTATTAGTTGAGTCCTGTAACTAACTCCAGCTAACTAACTAAAGTTCTAGATTATTCATCAATTATATCATCCTGATTTGATTTGTATGCTTCGTCTTATGTCTTGACTTTGTCTTATGTCTTCGCTTCATGTGATGACTTCACTTCATCTAATGACTTTGCTTCGTCTAATGATTTTGCTTCGTCTTATGACTTTGTTTCTTCTTATGACTTTACTTCGTCTGATCCGTCTTATGCTTTGTCTAAGTCAACTTTTTGAATATCATCTTGATTTGATGATTTGTGCAACTTACATTTATCTGCGCACTTAACAAACTCATCAAAATAGTTCTCACACTTCTTTTGTTATTATTATTTGACTTTCATCAAAATTAATAGAAGAAGTCAAGTTTTCTTGACTTAACAACTCTAACCTATAAAACACTCAAAACAAAAATGTCTAATTAAATAACATAATCCTAACCTAAATGTACACTAATTATTCAATTTAACTACTAAACATATACTAAACTACCCACTAAAACATTACGCAATCTATCACTATCAATTAGGTCTCGAGAAAAGGTAATTAACCCTTTGAAATTCTTAGACTGATACCCATTAACGTGAAAGTAGTAGAAGTAGCAATTGAAGATAAGATAAATCCCATCTTCTCATAATCAATTAATCTTGTCTTGTACGATTCCTTGATTTTTAAGTGGGTGTGCTTTATTTGATTTCTTTGTGTTAATTTTGGAAATTCATTTTCAACCAATCCACATTCAATTGCTTAATTTTCTGCTCAGTTTTATTTTCATTTTAATTATATTTTTTAGACCTTAGACAAAGTTATTATTCAATTAGTTCACTAATTCCTCGTGGGATTGGCACCTCAACTACTACGCTTATGACCCATACACTTACGAAACATTGAGAGTTTTATAGAAGTAAAACTTGGTCAACACCTCTACATCGTATACCACTTCCCCAAGGGCATACGCTCTTTGGAGATAGTAAATGTCGGAGAAGAAACCCCTAGTGCTGTCACCACATTTATTAAGGCCATAGGCTCATGTAGACACTCAAAATAGGTCATTTAATGCTTCAGTTCAAGATGGGTGAACTAATGAAGAGATATTAGGCCATTCATACAAAGTAGTTCGAGGAACTTGATTCATTAATTGAAACGTTCTCAAATAGGAGCTCAAGTTATTTAACCAAGGTTAAGTTATCCCTAATGATTCAAAACCATTAGTTACAAAAAATGAATCTCAATATAACAATTACTATTTATATTAATTATTCAATCAAAGAATCTAAATACAACGATTACAAATTGTATTAACAATTCTAGCAACGGGTTTAGAATAGAAACAATCTAATTATAATGAGAGTACAATTATTCATACATGAATACCCAAATCGATTAAGCAAAGGATAACCCAAACAATTACAAGAGAGAGATTTAACATTAAACAAAGATAAGATAAGCTTAATCAAGCATCTAGGCTTGAATTTTACCTTCGAACCAATATTAGGAAGTTGGCCTTTCATCTTCTCCAACAAGTCTAAGAAGTAGCCTCTGTCTCCTCCATCCTTGCTAAAAATTGAACAGAAATGGTGAAGAATTGTATCTTTTTCCTCTCCCCCTCTGTCCGCCATCACAACTTATTCCTTTTTACATTAAAACCTAGGGACAGGTGGCATGGCCTCTCACGGAAATGCATGGCTCCTTACAGGTATGAGTTGTGTCTCACACTCTCCTGCCCATGTAGGGGTGTCTCATGGGTGTTAAACACCACTCATACCCGTGAAGGGCCATGCATGGCTGTGCATGGTCTCACACCCATGAAGTTGGTTACACGACCATGAGATTGCTTATGACTGTGCAACTTCACCAGTTGGCTGTAAGTTACTTCCTTGCTTTGTTTGTGACTTTCACATTTTATCTTGCCTCTTCTTCTTTTGATCCTCTTCTTCTTCTTGCTCCATGAATCAATAAAGTATAAAAATTTGAAATATGGCTCAATGAATATGTTTTCGAGTCACTTTAGCTCCTTCACTTCCGAAATGTACCTAAAATCAAATATGTGCTAAAATGAGTCATTTTTAAGGAATTAATCACTAAGTGTAGTAGATTAAATGAATCAACATTTAAGCATATATCAAGTTCCCCCATACTTAGGTTTTAACCTTCCTCTGGCAAACCGTCAAAATCAAAATCACAAAACAAAACTTTTACTCATTTTCCATATTTCCTAAGAATAAATAATCATAAGTAAAGATGAATAACTTTCAGAAACTATAGCAAAGACTCAACATTCAATACTTTCGCTCATGATCAATGAACGTTCATCACCCTTAAAAATTGAGCAATCTAGAGGTAGACTTGGAAAAAATGTGTTTAAACAAGATATATTTATAGGTACACTCAAACACCATTCATGATCATAAAAATCCACAACTTTGCATATAATTTCATTTCTCCACCACTAAAAGTCACATGCATAATCATGAATCAAAGGACTTTTCTAGGGTTATAATATGGGTAAGGGTAAGCTGTGATGTTGGGTAATGTAGCATAAAAGCCATTAAGCTAGTGAAGTAAAAGTAACACTTAATGAGATATCAAGTGAACAAGTTAACAGTCATTCAAAACTAGATACCGTCAGCTATGATGAATGCAACAAATATATTTCACAACTCAATTCAACTCTCACGTCATACCATATAAACATAATACAAAGAGTGCTCCATCCAAAATAACATTTGCCTTATATACAATATATTCAAACCACCCATTAAATATAACTTAAGAAGGAGAAACCAATAATTAACAACTTTTCAAAACAATTGTATTTCCTCCTTGATACTTTTACTCAAACTCACAATTTTTTCTTTTCTCTTTTTCTTCCTTTTTTCAAATATAATAGTGAAAGAAGCTAAATCAACATGGGAATTCATAACATGGCATTTTAAAAAATATAACCAACACATATGTACACACACCCCCACATTTAGTCTTTTGTACAATCACAGTCATCAACAACTAACAATGCTTCACTAGCTTTAAGGTTTTTGTAGGACATTTGGTTAGGTTTAAAAGAATGCAATTTGGTTTATACAAAAGGGAATGCTAATAAAGCTCAAAAGGGGTTAACAAAGATAAATTCATATAAATAGGTAGGCCATTTGGATAATATAGCTCGTAAACATCAAAGAATGCCTAACTATTTTCATGATAATGCATTTGATAAAAATGTGATCGTGAATAGAAAATCAAAGCAAAGTCAGGATGTACATGTCATGAAGCTCTCACATAACAAAAGATAGTGAGACTGATATAGATGTGCTAGCCTAAATATGACTCAAAATCTCACTAGTCTTTTTGCCTACCGCTAGTCACCACTCTTTTAAGGATAACACACATTAACCAATCATAAGAGCAAAAGTATATGTTAAAGTTGCCATGGATTCTCTAGTCAATTCACACTCTAATTATGACTATATAATCTTAAAAGCAATAAAAATAAGAATTTTTTTTGTTTCTTTGATTTTGAAAACCTCTTAAGAAGCCACATAAGCAACAATTAAGCTCAAAAACATGCATAAAAACTAAGATCCTTACCCCATACTTAAAACTTACATTGTCCCTAATGTAACATCAAATGTAAGAAATGGAGCATTTAATGAAAATAACAAATGTGAAAATGTAAATAAACAAAAATTGACTTCCCTTGGGTTACCTACCAAATAATGCTTTTATTTATTGTTGTTGGCTCAACTACATGTTGCTCTCATCAAGTGACAAAATTTTGATCTCTAGGAATCACAACTTTGGCCTTTTCCACTTGGCTTTCATCTAATCAAAGCTTAAGTCGATGACCATTTACTTGTAATGTCTTCCCTATTTTTAAACTTTTGATCTCTACTATACCATAAGGAAGAACATTAGCTATAACAAAAGGATCGACCCAATAAAGACAAAATTTATGTGGAAACAATTTATATTTAGTGTAATAAAGAAACATTTTTTGAGTAATGATAAAGTTTTTTGGCAAGACATTATTGGTCTTCTCTTTTATGGAAATTGCTGCTTGCTATTTGTGTTTTGTTGTTTATAATCTTCCTTCACTGAAAGATCATTCACATTAATTGAAAAAATAGAGTGGTTATTATGGGAGTGCTTATTGATATTAAAAATATTGAAATGGTTAACTTCCCTATCGAATTCCATCGTGAGAGTACCCTCACGAACATCTATCTTAGTTTAGGCTGTGTTGAGAAATGGCCTCCTTAGTAAGATAAGTATTGGTTTATGGAAAGTTTCATCATTCATATCAACCACATAAAAGTTAGTAGGAATTATTAGCTCATTTAATTGCACAAGCACATCCTCAATCCTATCTAGGTAAGCATTAGAACGATTAGCCAATTGTATGGTAACAATAGTTTCTTTTAGTGGCCCAAAATTAAAGAAACATACATGGAATGAGGCATAACATTAATCGATGCTCCTAAATCTCGCATGGTTTGTTTAATATCATTATTACAAATTTTTTAAGGAATAGTAAACATTCTTGGGTCCTTACACTGAGGACGTATTTTCTTTTTGAAAACTGCAGAAATAATTTCACTTATCCAAATCATTTCATTACCTCTTAACTATTTTGCATAAAAAGTTTTAAAAATTACCTAGGCCATCCTACTCACAAGTATACGAGGTAGTTATAGTGATTACCTAGGGTCATCTCCCATGGAAGTGAAATTTGTTAACTAAAATTAATTTTGAATAAAAGTGAAAACAATGCAATCCTAAACAATACCTCAAATTGTTATGTGAAAGATTTAGAGAAAATCATGAAATTAGAATGAAAAAAAAATGATTCAACTAGAAACAAAGACAAGTAGAATTCAAAGTGGAAACCTCTGGAGAATTAATTTCACTAATTTAATCTCCTATACATGATTAAGGAAAATGATTAGACAGTTGTCTTACCGAAATTAACAATTTGGCCTTAAGATCAACTCAAATAATTAACTAATCTAACTTTCGTGGCTGACAAGTTATCACCCGAGTTAATTATGGAAACCTAACTACTAATTACCACTTAGGTTAGTATATTTCTAATTATTAACCTAAGCGTCTATAATTTCTCGTTCCATATTAAACTTCTCCTCTCAGTCCTTCATTTAATACTAAAAATGATGAAAAGTTTGGCCATTTTATTACACCCATTCAACACAAAAACCACAGAAATAAATAAGACAACAAATCTGTAACTCAAGTATGCGTGGTTAATTAAAATAGCTATATTAATTCTTAAGAAAAGAGATTAGTCCATCAAAGATGTCACAAGATTCATCATCATTAAACACTTCAATCCCATCTTTATCAATATAAGTGAAGTATGTAAGTAGTAAACCAAGTAAATAACCAAGATAAACTATCAAATGCAATAGAGTATGGGTTCAGTTAAGCTAACATAATAAGAAATCCAATACACAATAGAGAACAATGCAACAATAAGGAACAAAGTAAGCAAACAAGGTTGTCGTATGAATGACTTGTTGTGGTCTCCTCCAACTCTTAATCTTTTTGCATTACATTTTTCCTTCTGCTTTTGGTTGATGTTTACCAATATAACTAAATGCTCCCACTGCCTCAACCAATGTTGCTCTTCTTCTTCACTGACTCTCTCTGTTTCTATTCTCATCTTCCTTTCTTTCTCAATATCCCTCTCTTCCCAAATGTGACTGTCTGTGTAGAATGAGGAATGAAGAGTGTAGTGTAGTGTGCCAGCACCTCCCTTACTCTTTATATTTTTAGACTACTTTAGGTCTAGTTTTTTGAGTTGTCCTTCCTGTAGATGACACATAACAAATTGATAAATTAAGGAAAAATGGGTCATCGGAGTGCATGAGGTGGTTATGGGTGTGACCACCTTTGTCACCCTCATGCAGCCATGGTTATAGTGGTGACATGTTTAGTCACCACCGTGACTAACTTGTCCTGGGATAAATGACTTAACATGTCACTGTGGTGACAATTTAGTCACCACCGTGACAAGCTTTTTCACGGTGATGACTTAACATGTCACATTTTTCATGGTGATGACACGTTTGGTCACCACCTTTCTTTGTTTTCTTTTTTTCCTTTTATGCAAATTTACGTCAATTTTCCCTTCAACCTTGCAAAATTTATAAAATAATCTAATTAACATTCATCAATAGTCACACCATTTCACTCAATTTATCTCACATTTGGATCAAAACATAAGGATTTGTAACCAAAATCAAGATATGGAGGCAATTAAAAGCAATAAAAACTAGACATAATAATTCCCCCATACTTAAACTATGCTTGTCCTCAAGCATAATAAAAAAACACTAGACTATAGAAGAACAAACAATGGAAACAACAATTTTTCCAATAATAGTCAAAGATATCAATGATCATTTCAATAAACATGACCTAAGAACTTGAAAACTCATAATATTGAATGAACAAGTTATTATTCTCATATTAAGCCAAAATCAACAAGCACTTCAATTTAAAGAACCATCGACAAGTATGATAGACACTCACTCTAGTCTCTATTTTCTCAAGCATTCAATGGTGGGATATGTATTCACTCATCGCTCATCTCATGTAAGGCATCTACCATAAGCTTGCTTACCAATCCAATCTCCACCACTCATATTAAATACAAAATCAATATAAAGGACTTTATTTTAGTTGTAATGGGGTCAGACTAAGGGTAGGAAAAAGGAAAATCACAGTTTAAAACCACAATACAAATTGAGCATTTAAAATAATACAAAACAATGAATCATAAAACACTCAATGCTTTCCTTTGATTAACAAAATTAGCACTTCCTATCTTTACTTCTCTCCTTTTCTTTTCATTTTCTGGTCATCTTCTCTTCCTTGCTTTTCTTGTCTATTTCTTTTTTCTTCTTGTTTTTTCTTCTTTTAAGTAATTATTTATTTAAAACAAGGAAATCAAGAGAAGAAAAATATGGAGAAAATATAATTACTACAACTATACCTATCTTAACTCAAAAGCCAACTATATCCTATAATTCCCACACACTTGTTCAAGTAATTATTCCTTAAACCTAATTATACACATTTAAATGCTCAACTTGCCTTATGGTATGCACAACAAAGAGGATAGATAATAAGGTTAAGGCTCATATTTTGGGTTTAAAGAAAGAAAAGGTTTCATGTTAAGCTCAAAGGTGGTTCATTAAAGGTAACATCATGGTGGCTTTTTAAGCAAAAGGGGTAAATCCTAATTGCCTTCATCATCTTAACATTTGCATAAGATTATGTGATCTCAACTAGTATTTGCAAGCAAGTTCTAGAGTCCCTCAATCATGAAAGAACACTCGCAACGAAGAATGCTTGAATTTGGTGTTTAATAATTCAAAAAGGCTCAATTTTTATCAAATGAAAAGTGTCATTCATCTATCACAAGATAATGTCAATTTTAACCGAAATCTAAGTCAATTAGTCTAAGCATGCAAGTATACTCATTCACTCATATTATTCATTTATAATCTCAATCAAGTTCATTTAATAACCATGCATCTCTAACCACTAAATAGGAAAACAAACACAAAACATACAACAAAAATAATATTTTTTAAAAATATTCCCCAACACAAACACTTAAACATCACATTATTATTAATGTAATACAAGAAAAAAGTAAAAGAGGGGTCTAAGACAAAAGAAAAAAATTAACGCGAACAAGGACAAGCATTAAAAATTAAAAGAAATTAAACTAACATACAGTAAAAATAATGAAAAGAAAGAGATAGAAATAAATTACAAAAGTGTGGGTGGTGACTGCATTGATGTAGTGTAAAGCATTGCAGTCAGCATGGCATCTTTCATTAAGGAGTGGTGAAGAGCTATAAGGTAGACAATTAGAAGAGATTGAAAAGTAGGCGTGTGCATACAAAGCAAATAGATTAAGTCGAGTTTCACTAAAAAAGAAATAACAAACAACTAATTGAAAAGCAAAATAGAAATTATATGGGTTGCCTCCTATTTGGCACTTCTTTCATGTCTTTTAGCTGGAAACCTCAACCGTTATGCTCAAGGTGGATTGCTCAAAGTGTTTGAGTCCATTGCTTTGTTCTTTTCATCAGGACCTTTGCTCAAAAATTCACCAACCTCTCCCATAGTTACATCTACCAGCAATTTGTAGCATTCATTACTTTCTTTAACCAAGTCCAGCTTCTTTTCTTTTTGTTGCAAGGCGAAATCAAAATATGCAGCAATAACTTGATCGACAAAAGAACAGTGTTCAAAAACAGTAGTATTAGGAATAGGTTCAACATTAAAGATTGAAAATTCTACTGTTTCGCCCAAAATAGTCATGCTTAGCTTTCTGTTTTTCACATCAATCAAGGTATAGGAGTGGCCATAAAAGGCTTCCCTATAAGTATGGTGTGCTCTTCCCTTGTTGTTTAACCTCCCCTTTGTCTAAGACCACAAAATCTACAGGAACAATCAGTAAACTAACCTTCACTAACACATCTTCCATTTTTCCTTTTGGATAATGGATTGACCTATCAGCTAATTATAGGCATATATTGGTTGGTCTTGATTGTCTTAGATCCAGTTTCTCATAAATAAAGTGGGGCATGAGGTTTATACTCACCCTAAGGTCAAGCATACCCTTAACCTCATCACCATTACCTATTGATACTTGTAAAAGAAAACTCCCTCGATCCTTCAATTTGGGGGGTAATTGCTGTTGTAGCATTATAGTTGCAACCTCTAAAATTGTCACCTTCTCGTTTGGCTCAAACTTTCATTTCTTAGTGCTTAGTTCCATTAAGAACTTCATATAAGCTGGAATGTTTCTGAACACACCTAACAAAGGTAGGTTAATATTAACTTTGGAAAACATATTATAAAGATTAGAAATTTGTTTATCATGTTTTGATTCCTTAAGGCGATTCAGATATGGGATTGATGGTCCGTAAGGCTTAATTGTCTTATACAATCTTAGTTCTTCATTTTAGTCTGCTGCCTACCCTAGTTTTTCACCTTTCTAAACCTGACTTGAATGTTTTTGTGCCCATTACATCCTCCATTCTGCTCACCTTCTTCATTGGGTAGGCTCTCCTCCACTTAATTACCTACACTAGATAGATTAAAAGGGGTCTTAATATGCTTATCGATTACCTTACCACTTCTTAGAATAGTAATTACTTGGGGTTGCTTGGGTTGATTGGGCAACTTCCCTTTTGGATTGTTGTGCATTTGAGCCGTAAGTTACCTACTTGGATCTCAATGCTCTTGATAAATGCCTCAAAAGAATCAAACCACTTGTTTTTCTTTTCTTGATTTTGAGTTATGACTTAAATAAATGCATTCAAGCTTTCCTCAAAAGAAGACTTGCTTGGTGGCTTTTGAATTGAGGATTGCCTATGGTAATAATTCGACGTCTGAAAATTTTGGTATTATGGTTGGTGCTGTATTGGATTATTGGTTTTTCATGAAAAATTAAGGTGGTTTCTCCAATTAGGGTTATAGGTGTTTTATTATAGATTATTTTGCTCCCTTGGTTGAAAATCGTTGAGTGAGTTCACTTATTCTTCCCCTTCTGCAAAAGGCTAATAAGAATATAAACAAACATTAGCTCTATGACCACAAGTTTCATATGTACCATATATCTTTTGATTTGGAATGTTTTAGTCTACTTTAGGTCTAGGTTTTTGAGCTCTCCCTCCTGTAGATGACACATAACAAATTGATAAATTAAAGAAAATTGGGTTATTGGGGTGCATTAGGTGACCACGGATGTGATCACCTTTGTCTTTAGCCATGGTTACGGTGGTGACATGTTTAGTCACCACCATGACTTATGTTACGAAGGTGACAAGTTAGTCATCACCATGACAAGCTTTATCACAGTGGTGACACCTTTAGTCACCACCTTTCTTTTTTTGTTCATTTCCTTTCATGCAAATTTAGTTCAACTTTCCCTTTAAGCTTC
This sequence comes from Erythroxylum baracoense, assembly GCA_025629805.1. Lineage (NCBI taxonomy): Eukaryota > Viridiplantae > Streptophyta > Magnoliopsida > Malpighiales > Erythroxylaceae > Erythroxylum > Erythroxylum baracoense. The sequence goes on from JAOTAY010020065.1 coordinate 10,209, forward strand.
TTGAAAATTTCACAAAATAATCCAATTAACATTCATGTAATAGTCACATCATTTCCACTTAATTCATCTCGTGTTTGGATCAAAAGAAAAAGATTTGTATCCAAAATCAAGATATGAAAGCAATTAAGAACAATAGAAACTAGACAAAGCATTAACTTTCACTTGTTTGTACATAATTCTATGAGGAATTTTGCATACTTCTACATTTTCTTAATCGCTTCTAACAGTGAAATGTTCACCTCAACCTTGTTAAAGGTCTCCCAGATCTCTTTATCCTTATACTCCTTATTAACTTTGCTAACTTGCTAGGAAAATGTAGAGAATTATTCCTTTCAACAATTGGGAATTCAACATTTTCCTTTGAGCTTGATAGTATATCTCTTTCTTCTTCGAGCTCCCTCTTAATGTCTTTATTACCTATCCCTTAAGTAATTCTTTTAGGGTCCTCAAGCTTCCTACCACTCCTTAAGGTGATTGCATTAACATTCTTCACATTCTCCTCCAGTTGTGATGGTAGTTATCCTCCACTTTGTGACTCTAGATGGTCAATCCTTAATGCCATCTGATCCATTTGACATTCTAAGTTTTGGAAGCTTGATTTTACTTCTTGCTAAAATTGTAGAGTTTTATTAGCAATGGAATTAATCAAATCTTCTAAAGATGTAACTAAATCTGAGGAAAAAGCTTGAGGTCTGGGTTGGAATTGCTACAATCCTTATAGCCAGTTTAGGAAGTAGTTTTATTGCCTATTCTGTAAGGCCCCAAAGTAATCCCTAGTTGAAATAAAACATGTTTATGAAACTACATATGTGATAGGAGTTAGAACTGTGTTATGATTAGAATATGAAAAACATATGACTTGAATTTTTGATCAAGTGGATCATATTTAGTGGTTTGGAATGGATTGACACCATTAGAGAATTGAGGTATTTAAAAGTACAATTTGGACTAGGAAAATTGTCAAATGGCAAGTTAAGTTGGCACATGAAAATTAGAATGACTAGCCTATGAAATAGTGAAATTTGGCATAGTTTATGAATTGATATTTGGCATCATAATAAGAGAATATGTGGCCTAATTGAAGTGTTACAAATGGCAGCTGAAATGGTTGGCAAATGGGCTTCATGCCTTGGTGTTAAGTGGCATGTTAAGCTAGTGACACCTAGCTGGTGATGAACCAAGTTTCTGCTGGAGTAAATCCAACTTCATCCATTTTCTCTTTAATTTCTAGAATTTTTGCTGGACTTTGGATTGTTATCACTTGAATTTTGGTAAGCTACTGAACATAGAAAAATGTTCTATTATTTTTTTGTGCTATTGTTATGTTAATGTTAAAATTTGTACATTAAACCTAGATATGTGATGAATGCTTGGATTAGTTTGGCTTGATATTTGGAGTTGTTTTTCTTTTGAATTTTAAAGAGATAAGGGAGTACTAAACTTGGTATCATGATTGACCATGTATTGTTTCACATTTGAAGTGGATAAAATGTGTACTGAATTAATGAAGAATTGTGGTTAAAAACTTGATACATGCTGGATACTCATTAGAAGGAGTGGTTCCACTAAAGAGGCATTCGTATTTTAGCCATATCATGACCTGTAGATATCAAAATGGGGTGATTTTAAATTCATATTAAACCAGATACATTTATCTACAACTTTCATGAAGGAATTGAATTTGATTTCTATCAGTAAGGGTTTTGAAGTTTAGCTTAAAGTTAAGTTCTTGTTGTTGTCTATGGTTGAGAATAGTCTATATTATTTTGGGTATAACCCTTGGAATAATGAACTAAATTGAATTAACTTTATTTCTTTTGAATCCTAATACATAGAGGAACATTTGTTTAGAAGAAAGTATTGTCTAAAAATGTCAGTTTTTAGGTCAAAATAGCCATACAAAATTGATCAAAAAACCTATCCTGTGAAAACAACTGTTTGAAGCATTAATATAAAGGATATATGGTTTAATAATGATGAATACAATGTTGAATTGCTTGGTGTGATCATGAATGAATGAGTTGCTAAGGTTTATGTATCATAAATTGCATATGGATGTTTGTGAACTGGAAATTTCTGCGATAATATTGTGACAATTCCAGACCATCAGTTGTTCGAGGAGTTTGATAGTTGGGGTTGTATTAGAAATGCTTTCTAATTGTGTGCATATACATATTGTTTGATGACTCAATACTTCTATTGATACATAATTGCACATATTTGTATTTATAAGGTATGTTATGTTTGATCAATCAATGAATAAGTTCATTTTGAGCAAAATAGAATAAAGACATATTTTGTACTTCATCTTTTACATAAAATTCTAAATTTTGAATGGTTTATTTTTAAAATGATGAGTCTTCGTCGTGGGTAAATAGGCAAACCTAGAAGGGTTAGTAGTTGCTTCTGTAATTAGACACTTCGGTGTCTTCTGATTCCAAACGCTTTTATGACTTCTATTTCAAAGACTTAAGTATCTTTTGTTTTAGATACAATCATGGTATCTTCTGTTCTAGTCCTGTTACCCACTTATGTAAAAAGGATTAATAGGCTAAGTTGTTTTGTATTTTATTATTTTCTCAGCTCTGATATAATCAAGCTCTGTTTTAAAACAACTAAGCTCTATTCTGATATAAACAAATTCTATTTTGATACAAACAAGTTTTGTTCTGATACTTTAAAATTCTGTTTTTGATATTATGTTATTCTATTTTGATACTTTTGAGTTTTACCATAAAATAGATATATTCTACTCTGATATGATTTATTCTGATATGAGATGCATATTGCTCGAAATGTGATATGATTTGTATATGTTAACATCACATGACTGTTAGAGAGAGTTGCCATTATGTATCCTGTTTAGTTATTCCCCACTAAGCTGTATGCTTAGCATGGTGGATTTGTGCCGTGTAGTTTCAAATAGAAGGGTATAAATACTGGGACAAAGACAATTGTAGTGCCTAATGAAGACTATGCTTTGTTATGAATAATGTTCAATTTGTTACTGTTACTGACTCGTACTCAGTATGAAGAGATAGTTTATGTTTTGCATATATAGTTTGTATTGTTTATAAACAAGAGGAAATTTGGATTTCAAGGCATGTAACATGTTTGGTGAGTTGGCATTACATTATGTATAGTATTTTTAAAACATAATAAAATGTAATGTAATGTATGATGCTTGAGTTTCTAAAAATGCTTGGAATTGTTGATATGATATGTTTGGGTGTTGTTATGTGTGGCATCTGCATATCCTCCCAGGGGGCATGTGGGTGTTACATCTGTTGGTATCAGAACATGGTTTAGGCTATTCTAATTTAACCAGCGCTTAACTACTGCTTATACTTGAGTGTAAAAATTAAGTTTTGCCTAATGTAGTTTGTCTTATGTTTTGGTTATAGAATTAAATATGAAAAGATCTCACGAAGCCATTGACAAGGTTGCTAAGAGTAATAATTTTGAACGATCTCGTCTATCGATATCTGGATCCTCTGGGTCAATCGAGGTGAAGTTAAGGTGCCACCTCCTCCTGCGGCTCAGGCAGAGCCTTTAGTAAAGTTGTCTTAGGATATGATGATGTTACTACATCGTATGACTGCATCCAAGGCTCTGGTTAACCAGTTGTAGAAGTATGGAGCTCAAGAATTTTTTGGAACATCATTGGAGGAATCTAAAAGAGCTAAGTTTTGGATAGAGAAAGTAAAGAGGGTATTAGATGAAATCAGCTGTCCACTAGATCAGGTGGTGCATTATGCTATCTCTCTTCTTCAAGGAGCAGCCTGTGAGTGGTGGAAATTCATTTTGAGGAATCCTCAGCTACTGGTACTTTTGAATTGGGATTTCTTTTCCTAAGAGTTTAAAGCTAGGTATGTTACAAAGGCTTATAGAAAGGGGAAGTGGAAGTAATTTATGAATTTAAAGTAGAGAAGCTTATTTGTTGCTGAGTACAATAGGGAGTTTAACTGACTCAACAAGTATACCCCAAACCAATACTTACTGAGGAGTTCTGATGTCATCATTTCGAGGATGGTTTGAACGATTCAATCAAGGAGCAACTTGCCGCATTCACTTTACTGTAACAAGTGAACTACGATCAACTGGTGCAAGCCGCAATGAAAATAGAGAGGCAAGAGATGGTTATGAGAGAAAGGGGTCAACAAAGGGGCTTTACTAGAGGAGGTCCATTATTAGGTAAGAGAAGTCATAAAGATGTTTCCTCTACACTGGAATTTACTCAGAGACCTGTAATTTGGGGAAGGCGACAGAACTTTCGTTTATCAACCACTTTTGGTAGAGGCTCCTTTATGGGCCAAGGTTATAGTGTTCTGGAGTTTCCTCATTGCTCCAAATACCATCGAGGTACTTGTTGGAGGACTATAGGTATATGTTTCAGATGTGGCAGCACGAAACATCAGATAGCTAACACAGTCCCAGACATAACAAGCTAGTAGGAAGGTCTCTCATATATTTGCTAGAATCAGAAGATGAGGTAGAGGTCGTAGACGATCTGGTTAGAAAAAACCTAATTTAAGTACCCATTCAGAAACTATTTATCAACCAGCTGTGCCTTCTGCTTCAGCTCGAGCTTATACACTGAAAGCTCATGAGGAGCAGGATGCCCCTAAAGTCATTGTTGGTATTGTTTCTCTCTTTAATTCTGAGATATATGCACTAATTGATCCTGGATCTACTTATTCTTATGTTTGTGTTAGAAAAATTCCTTAGTGTTAGAAAAATTCCTGACAAAGAGATGCTTATAGATCAGCTAGAGTATTACATTCATAAAACCAATCCTCTGGGTAATAGTGTGTTAGTTAATTAGGTGTTTAGGAATTGTCTTATTATGATCCAAGGAAATGAATATGTAGCAGATCTGATTAGATTGCCTTTTCATGAATTTCATTTGATTCTGGGTATGGATTAGTTGTCCAAGCATCAGGCATTGGTTAATTGTAATGCTAAGACAGTTATGTTGAGGAAGCTTGATTAGCCTGAAATAGTATTGCATAGCATCTGCACTAGTTCTTTAGCTGATATGGTATCTGCTATGCAGACCCAAAAACTCCTCAGGAAGGGATGTGAAGTTTATTTAGATTTTGTGTTTGATTCTAAGAAAAAGGGTGGTAAATTGGTAGATATTCTGGTGGTGAATGAATTTTTGGATGTGTTTCTTGAGGAATTACCTGTACTCCCTCTTGAAAGGGAAGTGGAGTTTTCTATTGAAGTTATGCCTAGCATTGCTCCTATATCCAGAGCACCATACAGAATGACTCCTACTGAATTGAAGGAGTTGAAGGTGCAGTTGCAAAAGCTTCTAGATAAAGGGTTCATTTGACCCAGTGTCTCACTGTGGGGAGTACCGGTCTTGTTTGTTAAGAAAAAGGATGGTACATTACGAATGTACATCGATTATTAAATAGAGTCACAGTGAAGAACAAATATCTGTTGCCAAGGATTGAATACCTGTTTGATCAGTCAAAAGATTTAGGAATGTTTTCAAAGATAGATCTGCGATCAGAGTATTATCAACTTTGGGTAAAGGATGTGGATGTACCGAAGACTACATTTAGGACCTGTTATGGACATTATGAATTCCTAGTAATGCCATTCTAGTTAACTAATGCTCCAGCGACATTTATGTATATAATGAATAGAGTATTTAGGCCTTATTTAGATCAATTTGTTCTAAATGTTTATAGATGATATCCTGGTCTATTCTAAGAATGAACATGACTATACTGAGCATCTCCAAATTATGTTACAGACCCTACAGGAAAACCAGTGTATGCTAAGCTGAGCAAGTGTGATTTCTAGCTTCTAGAGATATCTTTTCTAGGATATGTTATCTCTTCTCTAGGGATTAGAGTTGATCCTAGTAAGATAGAAGCGATTGTTAGCTAGAAGCCACCACAAATATGAAAAAAGTGAGAAGTTTTCTAGGTTTAGCTAGTTATTATCACCTGTTTATGGAGGGTTTCTCGGTGATAGCATCCCCTTTAACTAAACTATTATAGAAAGGAGTGAAGTATGAATGGTCTGATAGATGTCAAAACAGTTTTGATCAACTGAAAAGTATGCTTATTAAAGCTCCTATATTGGCTTAACCTACTTTTGGTAAGGAGTATGTTATGTTTAATGATGCATCTAGAAATGGTTTGGGTTGTGTTTTGATGCAGGATGGAAAGGTAGTTGCTTATGCCTTTAGGCAACTAAACCCACATGAACAGAATTACATTATAAATTATCTGGAGCTCAAAGCAGTAGTGTTCACCTTGAAAATTTGATGACACTAGTTGTATGGTGAAAGGTGTAGAATTTTCACAGATCATAAGAGTTTAAAGTATCTGTTTACCCAGAAAGAACTCAATCTGAGACAACGACGTTAGTTAGAACTATTTAAAGACTATGATTGTATTGCGGACTACCATCCGGGTAAGGCTAATGTTGTGGCCGATGCCTTGAGTCAGAAGACCATTTCAACATTGTTAGTGTAGCATGGTGAATGGAGACTTGTATTTGAAGGAGATTTAATAGCTCAGTTGAAAGGTAGGCCTACCTTAAGGAAAGAAATTTGTGATGCTCAGAGAGTTAATGAAAAGTTGCAACCACTTATCTTGGCTACTCGGAAAGGTAAACAACCTAACTTTTTTATGAAAAGAGATGATGATTTGTATTATAAAGATCATTTGTGTGTGCCAACTCATGATGAACTAAAAAAGAAGTTGTTAGTTTAGGCTCATAATACTATTTTCACTATATATCCTGGTGGAAATAAGATGTATCAAGATCTGAAGCAACATTACTAGTGGTCGGGTATGAAACAAGATGTTGTGGATTATGTAGCTAAATGTTTGACATGTCAACAACTTAAGCTGAACATCAAGTTCCATTTAGTTTGTTACATCCTATTTCTATCCCTCAATGGAAATGAGATAACATTACTATGGATTTTGTCACTGAACTTCCTCTTACTCAGAAGAAGCATGATTTTGTATGAGTGATTGTGGATAAGTTCACCAAGTCTGCTTATTTTCTGTTTATTCATCCTGACTATTCTTTGGATAGGCGTGCAAACTTAGATGTGAGTGAAATAGTGAGACTGCACGGAGTACTGGAATCCTCAATTAACTTAGAGATTCTGGAAAAGTCTGCAAAAGGTTTTGGGTACTCAAGTTAAATTCATTACTACTTTCCATCCCCAGACAGATGGGCAATCTAAACAGGTTATCCATGTAGCACCCCACCCCCATCAGACACATGTCTATATGCCCTTCGAACGGATGTGCACATACCCGTCAGAAATGGTGTGCTAACTATTTCACTTTCACGATATAGCATGGCATCAAAACTACTTCATAAATAACACAATGTTTAAAAACCAAAAATTTCCTCATATCATTTCATAAACCATATTTACAATGTAGCATTACAATCATCATCCATGTTTGTACAACATCTATCTATCAGAGTCATAGCTCTATCTACAAAGTATGTTGCATACATGAGGAATTAAACAAAAATTAAATTATTCTTTCAGTCCCAGCTGACCGACCTTTGAGCCATACACTCTATCCAATAGTTGTACAAAATCTCTTCTAAGTAGTCTTAGAAGCTAGGTTGTCGCTCACTCGAACCTAAAATTATCAATAATGCAATTTGGTTGAGTTTTACGAACTCAGTTGAGTAACCATCCTCAATGGTTCACTATTTTCATGTAATACACAATTTATTTCATCACATAATTCACATCATCTCAATTTTCATCATTCCATTGCAATTATGCAGACTACAACCATCGATAATCAATCACACATATCATATAAAAAAGTTGTCAAAGCATTGTAATCATTTAATTAATTCATATCATATGTATATGTAATGCTTATGAGACTCAACTTCATTTAATTACGTCGTTGTGACTGACTGCCTTTTTCACTATCCCGTATCCGTTGTGGATACCGGGCTCTATCATACTGTCCAGTTTTTCCATTGATTCATTATAAAATTATTCCAATTTTTCTCTTTTAATTCAAACAAAAATAGCCCCTAGATTCCTATTTTTGATTTTATTTTTAATTATAGTTGAGGATACAAGACTCTTTATACATATTGAGCCATAGGCTCTTACCTCAGATGTCTGAGCTTTAAGCTCTTTTTCACTGGCAACTCCGGTCACAACTGCCTTTATATTTCAGGCTTTTATGTAATGAAATGCAGTATGCATTTTCATTTTATCACATTCGCATTCTTTCTCATTCACATTTGTCATCAAACTTTTAGTTTGGCATTTAACATGATAGTTGAGAATCATTTGGTTAATCACATATCATTTAGTCAATCACATTCATATTTCATGCATTAAATGCCTCGGACATTAAATGTATGAAATTTAGTACATACACATAATATTAATTCAGTACATAATTTACAGACAATCAAGGTGAGACCATCGTAGGTTACTCAATATTGCTCCTTTCAGCTTATTGCCTTAAAGTGTTGGTAATGTTTGGAAGCGGTCGCTTAATGTATTCTTCTATAAAATGCAATCATATACAAAATTGACACATTCAGATAAATTGTCAATCATAAGCACATTCATAAATGTATCATGTACTATTCATGTTTAATGACAACTTTTCGAGTATGTTTCCTTAATACACTTTATAAGCAATTACAACACCTTCCAACATTCTTCAATAACTAATACTCTTTGCTCACTTTAATCCCTTCATTCAATATCAATTAAATTCACTTAAGAGCTCATTTAAACCTACATGCCTCATATAGTAACATCCTTACTTCAATTGGGTTGAAAAACATCCAAAAATTCACTCTTTGATAAAACCTTTCAGATCGCGATCATTTACTTATTTTTTACAAAGTCACGATCGTGCATCTTTCTTCAGCAGAGTTGCGATCGTGCAGATGCAAGATCGCGACTTCTTTGTTTTGCTTCGTTCTTTCTTGCCATTTTTGACCTAGAAACAAAAGTTTTTAGGCAACACTGTCTTCTAATCAAATGTTTTTATATTTCGTATGTTTGTAATGACATCAAATTCATACATTTTGGTTTAGTATCTTGCAACTGATAATCAAAATACTCCATACTATTTCTCATACCTCGATAGAACACAACTCTCAACTTCAATCCTAATTTAAAGAATCTTAAGGACAACTTTCAAATTCTATTCCTTCAAGAAAAATGTATCCATATGTCTCTAGTTTACTGTAGATCAAAGTTTATCCAATTTGGATATTCACAGATCAAGTTATGGCAAAAATACAGATGTTTGTTCAATAAAACACTGCATATAACATACTCCAGCACAATTCATTGTCAATGTTCTATTACTTCTCTATCATTTTTATATCCTTTCACGTTGATGATTTAGTTATACCTCAATTTTTAGTTCAGTAATCTCTATAAACAATTCACAAGTTCATGAATAATTTACAATGCAAAAACAGAACCTAATTTATACTTATACATATCACATTTTCTGCACTTCACTAATCTTCATTTAACTCCAATTATCACAATCCTTTATACATTTTTTGCACATTTGCTACTGATTTTACTCCTTCATCACTTTACTTATATCTCAAAATTTACTTCTTCCTACATCACTCACGTATGCATCCATTCATCTTGGTACGCCATTTGCGCATGCATCCATTTTCAAACATTAAATCATCATCAAAAGTCATTTACACTACATAAAACTCAAAGCATAACTTACTTGTCTTAAGCTTCACTCTCTTCAGTAAAATTCCAGAAATGGGGGGAAGCAAATGAGAGGCTTTAGCAAATGAAACAAAGATAAGAGTAGAGAAAAAACAAAACAAAATATGGGCTGAAGTCTTTGCAAGAAGTAACGTGGGTAAGTTAATAACATAAAAATTTCTAGCTAGGTGTTTCGGTGATATCAAGGAGAAAGTTTTGGTGTTTCGATGAAGAACAAGCCAAAAGAATGACAAAAAGTCTCCTTACCAAAAATGTGACTCAAGTGTCCCTTTTCAGTCTTGATACATGTCTCCAATGTATGTCCTACACTTGTCATCCTTTTGAAACTACCAAATGTCACTTAGCTATTGCTCCACTTATCACATAGTAATTTGTCTAATTGTCACACACTCACTAGTTCATTTGTCACACTTCTATTTGTCTCTTCTTTCTATATTTTTCTTAGTCTAAAATACTCCAAATGTTTGATAAATCTCCTAAATATCCAAAATGTCTCAAAAATGTGAAATTAATTCTAATAAACACCAATTTAATTTTTAAGATAATTAATCCATAATTCACACTTTAATTAAATAAAAAATCACTTATACCTAAAAAAAGTCAACGAATGCATGTACAATTTTATTTTAATGAGCGACATCATTATTCATATGCATATGTATATTATATAATGAATGAAATGCACTTCTAAATTCTCAGTAAACTCTCATATGCAATTTTCTAAGGTTCTAAGCCTAATCATGGGATAATGGGATGTTACAATTCTCCCCTCCTTAAGAAATTTCATCCTCGAAAATCTTACTTGGTTGATGAAATTGGTAGGGATATTGCATTCTCGTACGTTCCTCTATTTCCTAAGTTGCTTCCTCATTCGAGTGGTTTTTTGTAAGACTTTCACCAATGGAATTACCCGATTCTTCAACTATTTTGTTTGATATCCCACTATCTTGATCAGCTCCTCAACATAACTCAGATTACCAGTAACTTAAATCGCTTGAGCTAGTAATACATGCATTGGGTTAGATCTATACCTCCTAAGCATGCTCACATGAAATACATTGTGTATATGAGACATTTCACTCGATAAGGCTAATCTGTACGCCAAAGTTCCTACCCTCTTTATAATCTCATAAGGACCAATGTACCTCGGGCTCAATTTGCCCTTCTTTCCAAATCTCAACACTCCTTGCCAAAGTGAGTATCTCATAAATACTTTATATCTCACACGATATTCCATATCCTTTCTATGCTGATCTACATAACTCTTTTGTCTATCTTGTGCTGCTTTTAGTCGGCTTCGGATTAGTTTCACCTTATCCACAATATCTTGTGTCAATTCTGGGCCTTCTATCATTCTCAAACCTTCCTCATTTTAATATGGAGGCGATCGAAATTTTCTACCATACAATTTCCTCATAAGGTGCCATTCCAATATTGTTGTGGTAGTGGTTGTTGCAAATAAATTCATTTAAAGCTATATACTAATCCTAAGCTCCTTGAAACTCCAATACACATGCTCTAAGCATATTCTCAACAGTCTTGATTGTCCTCTCACTCTGCCCATCTATTTAAGGATGAAATGCAGTATTGAATTTTAACTTTGTACCGATAGCTGACTATAGACTCTTCTAAAACCTCGAAGTAAATTTAGGATCCTTGTCTAATACTATAGACACGGAAACCCTATATAGTCTCACTACCTCATTCTCATACCTCCATGCCAATTGGTCTAGTGAGTTATTCTCTCTCACTGGTAAGAAATGGGCGGACTTAGTCAATCGGTCTACTATAACCCAGATAGTATCATTTGCCTTGGAGTCTTAGGCAATCCTATAATGAAATCTATTATGATTCGTTCCCATTTCCACTCCAGAATAGGTAATGATTGTAACATCCTAACTGGAGCTTAATGCTCAGCCTTAATCTGTTGGCAAGTTAAACACTTAGCTAAATAGTCAGCTACTTGCTTCTTCATCCTTGGCCATCATAAATGTTGCTTAAGCATATTATACATCTTGGTAGTATAAGGATGCATAGCATAAGCTACTACATGCACCTCCACCAAGATTTCCTTTCTCATTTCATCCACATTAGGCACACATAACCTTTGTTTCAACCACAATGTTTCATCTCTTAATTTAAGTTCAGAATCTGGATTCATCTTAATTTTCTCAATCAGTTTCACCATTTCATGATCTTTACTCTAAGCTCTTCTAATTCTCTCATACAACATTGGTCTCAACTTTAATGTAGCTATCAATGCTTTATTTTGTTCTAAATTTAACTTCATGTTCAAAACTCTCAACTGAATTAAGCTCGGTAATCTTGATAACTACATCTAAGCTACACTGTTATTCGACTTCTTACTCAATGCATCTACCACTATATTAGCTTTCCCTAGATGATATTCAATCGTACAGTCATAATCTTTTAACTGCTCGATCCATCTTCTCTGTCTCATATTCAATTCCTTCTGACTCAGCAAATACCTCAAGCTTTTATGATCAGTGTATATCTGGAATGTCTCCATATCTTTATAGTAAGGACTATGGCTGCAAGCTCTAAATCATGTACTGGATAGTTTATCTTGTGAGACCTTAATTGTCTCGACGCATAGGCTATCACCTTGCCATACTGCATTAACACACATCCCAATCCTTGATGTGAAGCATCAATGTATTACTAAATACCCACCAGTTCCTGATGGAATAGTCAACACCGACGCTATAGTTAACCAATGTTTCAGTTCCTCAAAACTTCTTTGAGATTCATCATTCCATCTGAACACCACATTCTTCCTTAGAAGTTTAGTCAGAGGGGCTGAGATCAAAGAAAACCCCTCGATAAACCTTCGGTAATATTCAATCAATCCTAAGAAACTCCAAATTTCAGACACATTCTTCGGAGCCTCCCATTTCATTACTACCTCTATCTTCTTTGAATCCACTTGAATACCTTGCCCACTTACTATATGATCCAAAACACTACTTGATCTAGCCACAACTCGCATTTACTAAATTTAGCATAGTTTTTTCTCCCTCATGATCTGTAATATCACTGTCAAGTGCTCAGTATGCTCTTCTTTACTCTTTGAATACACTAAAATGTCATCAATAAACACTATCATAAAGTGATCCAAATAGGGTTGAAATACCTTATTTATTAATTCCATAAATGTAGCTAGCGCATTAGTCAGCCCAAACGACATTACTAAAATCTCAAAATGTTTATATCTACTCCTGAAAGCATTCTTTGGTACATCAGCCTCTGCTATTTTTAGCTGGTACTACCCAGATGTTAGATCTAACTTAGTGAACACCTGAGCACCCTGCAATTGATCAAATAAATCATCAATTCTAGGCAATAGTTACTTGTTCTTCACTGTGATCCTATTCAGTTGCCTATAATCTATGCATAGTCTTAACATTCCATCCTTCTTTTTTACAAATAAGACTGGAGCTTCCTAAGGTGAAATATTGGGTCTAATAAATCCCTTATCCAAAAACTCCAGTAATTGAGTCTTCAACTCCTTCAGTTCCATAGGTTCCATCCTATATGGGGGAATAGATATAGGAGTAGCACCTGGAACTAGATCCATTGTAAGCTTTGTTTCCCGATCTAGAGGTAAGCCAGGTAATTTTATGGGAAACACCTCTAGGAATTCCCTAACCACATAAATGTCCTATATATCTTTCTCGATTTAGTTATCAACGAAATGGGCCAAATAAGCCTCACATCCTTTTTTTATTAACCTCAAGGCACTCACAAATGAAATCAGCCTGGCTGGCATTGCTTGGCTAATACCTTTGAACACTACCCTCAGCTGAGTAGGAGATTCAAATATTACCTCCTTAGTATAACAATTCATGATGGCCTTATGAGTAGTAAGCTAATCCATGCCTAGGATAACATCTATTTCCCTTAATGGTAACACAATCAAGTCTACCTTTAACTCTGCCTGATCAATTCAGATCAAACACCTCTTGCAGACTTTCCTTATCACAGGGTACTACCTATCGATGTACTTACCTCTGATCTATATCTCAATAACTCTCTATCACAATGCAACCTAGATGCCATATGCGGTGCAATAAAAGAATGTGTAGATCCAGGATCTAGCAATGTATAAGCCTCAAATGTAAATATGAATAATACACCTACAATGACATCTAGAGACTCTTGAGCCTCTTGTCTCATCATGGCATAGATTCATGCCTAAGACTGTGGTTGATTGCTCGACACCTTAGTCCTACCGGTAGCACTCCCAGAACTCATTCTGCCTCTGCCACAGTCTCTCTGTCTAGACCCACTGGCTTGGCTCTGCTGAATTGTAGTTTCTGTTGCCACATTTCCTCTCCTACTAGACTGTGCTCCAAACACAACAGAAAAATCCTTAATCTGATGATCAAATGAGCCACACTGATGGCAGGCTCCTATCAACCTCCAACATTCACCACTGTGCTTTTTCCCACAATGCTTGCAAGTCGGTAATTGACTCGATAATACACCTCTGCCATTACCAGATTGGATAAAACTACCCCCTATCTAAACCCTGGCTATCTTGATCCAGTCAGTGGTCTGAAAGCTCGGCTCTGACGCTTGTTGAAACTTCTTCTAGATCACCCTGAGATTTACTAGGCCTCTTCTGTCTAGACTCTGATCCATGTTCTACCTTATTATCCTTCAATAACTGCCCAATGCAGATTGGGACAGCTCATAGTTCCGTAAAACTGCCCAGGTTAGAAAGAGCTAACCTTGTCCGAATGAACTTATCTTCCTCAATAGGAATTAAGACAATAGCATATCTCATCAGCTCATTGAACTTAACCTCATACTCTGCTACAGACAAACTGCCCTACTTTAGATCCAGAAATTCCTTCATCTTTTTGTCCATGTAGATCTTAGGCATGTAATTTTCCTTGAAGACCCTCAGGAAGTCTTCCCATATTAGACTACAAGGCCTGATGGTACTGTCTGGAATAGTTTTCCATTATTGATAAGCTAGACCTTGCAGTAAAGACACAACATAGTCAAACCTCTCATCTGACTCACAGTCTATTTGGTCAAAGACTCTCTCTATTCTCTCTAGTTATCCCTCAGCCTCTACAGGGTCTGTACTTCCGTAGAAGTCCATAGCCCCCAACTTTTTTAGTTTATTATACCTCCTTTCCTTTCTCTTGGGAATTCTTATAGGCATTCCCCCAGGTCGAGACATAGATGACTCCCAGTTGAGTAACCATCCTTGATGGTTCACTCTTGTCATGCAACACACAATTTATGTCATCACATAATTCATATGATTTCAAATTTCATCAATTTCATTGCAATTATACAGATTACAATCATCGATAATCAATCACACATATCATACAATAAAAGTTGTCAAAACATTACAACCATTCAATTAATTCATATCATATGTATATGCAATGCTTATAAGACTCAACTTCATTTAATTACATTGCTATGACTAAGTGCCTTTTTCACTGTCCCGTATCTGTTGTGGATACCAGGTTCTATCATACTATCCCTTATCCGTTAAGGATATAAAGTTTTTTATACACATTGAGTCATAGGCTCTTACCACAGATGTCTAAGCTTTAAGCTCTTTCTCAGTGGTGACTTTGGTCACAACTGCCTTTATATTTCATGCATTCATGTAATGAAATGCACCATACATATTCATTTTTTCACATTCGCATTCCTTCTCATTCACATTTATCATCGAACTTTTAGTTCGGCATTCAATATGATAGTTGAGAATCATTTAGTCAATCACATACCATTTACTCAATCACATTCACATTCAAGTAGCACTTCCAATGTTCTATTCATGCATCAATTGCCTCAGGCATTGAATGTCCAGAATTTAGTACGTGCACATCATATTAATTTAGTACACAATTTAACAAAAAATCAGGGTGAGACCATCTTAGGTTACTCACTATTGCTCCTTTCAGCTTATTGTTTTCAAGTCCTGGCAATGTCTAGAAGGTACTGCTCAATGTGTTCTTCTATAAAATGCAATCATATACAAAATTGACAGATTCATATAAATAGTCAATCATAAGCACATTCATGAATGTATCATGTATTATTCATGTTCAATGACAACTTTTTCGGGTATATTTCCTTAATACACTTCATAAGCAATTACAACACCTTCCAAATATTCTTTAATCTCTAATACTCTTCACTCACTTTAATCCCTTCATTCAACATCAATTAAATTCATTTAAGAGCTTATTTAAACCTACATGCCTTATATGGTAACATCCTTACTTGAATTGGGTTGAAAAACATCCAAAAATTCACCCCTTGATAAAGCCTGTCAAGTCACGATCGTGCCTATGAATGATCATGACTTTTCTTATTTTCTGCAGAGTCGCGATCGTGTAGATGCATGATCACTACTTCCATCATTCTTCAGCTACATGATCATGACTTCTGTGTTTGTCTTCCTTATTTCTTTCCATTTTTGACCCAGAAATATAAGGTTTTAGGTAACATTTTCTTCTAATCAAATGTTTCTATATCTCTCACATTTTTTATGAAATCAAATTCATACATTTTGGTTCAGTATAGTGTAAGTTATAATCAAAATACCCTATACTCTTTCTCATACCTCGACAAAACACAACTCTCATCTTCAAGCCAAATTTCAATTCTCTAAAGGATAGATTTCAAATTTTTTTCCTTTATTAATAATGTACCTATATGTCTTTAATTTACTCTAAATCAAAGTTCATCCAATTTGGATATTCACAGATCAAGTTATGGCCAAAATACAGATGTATGTTCAATAAAACACTGCATATAACGTACTCTAGCACAATTCATTGTCAATGTTCTATTACTTCTCTATAATTTCTCTATCCTTTCATGTTGATGATTCAGTTATACCTCAATTTTCAATTCAGTAACCTCTATACACAATTCATAAGTTCATGAATAATTTACAACACAAAAACAGAACCTAATTTATACTTGTACATATCACATTCTCTGCACTTCACTAATCTTCATTTAACTCTAATTATCACAATCCTTTATACATTTTCTGCACATTTTCTACTAATTTAACTCCTTCATCACTTTACTTATATCTCATAATTTCCTTCTTCCTACATCACTCATGCATGCATCCATTCATCTTGCTTCACCATTTACGCATGCATCCATTTTCAAACATTAAATTATCATCAAAAGTCATTTACACTACATAAAACTCATTGCATAACTTACTTGTCTTAAGCTTCACTCTCTTCAGTAAAATTCTAGAAATGGGGGGAAGCAAATGAGAGGCTTCGATGGATGAAACAAAGATCAGAGTAGAGAATAAAAAGAACAAAATATGGGATGAAGCCTTTGTAAGAAGTAACGTAGGTAAGTCAATAACACAAAAATATCCAGCTAGGTGTTTCAATGATGGAGAGCAAGGAGAAAGTTTTGCTGTTTCAGTGATGAATAAGACAAAAGAATTGTAGAAATATCCTTACCAAATAATGTGACTTAGGTGTCCCTTTTAGGTTTTGATACATGTCTCTAATGAATGACCTACATATGTGATCCTTTTGAAGCTACCAAATTTCACTTAGCTATTGCTCCACTTGTCAGATAGTAATTTGTCCAATTGTCACCCATTCACTAATCCATTTGTCACACTTCTATTTGTCTCTTCTTTCTATATTTTTCTTAGCCCAAAATACTCCAAAATTTTGATAAATCTCATAAATATCCAAAATGTTTCCAAAAATGTGAAATTAATTCTAATACACACCAATTTAATTTTTAAGACAATTAATCCATATTTCACACTTCAATCACATAAAAAATCACTTATACCTGAAAATGTCAATGAATGCATGTACAATTATTTTAATGAGCGACAACATTATTCACGTGCATATGTATGCCATATAATGCATGAAATGCACTTCTAAATTCTCGATAAACTCTCATATGTAATTTCCTAGGGTTCTAACCCTAATTATGGGATAATGGGATGTTACAATCCAGATATTAGAACATATGCTTCGGGGCTATCTGTCAGAGTTTCTAGGAAGTTAGGATAATTATCTGGCTCTGATGGAGTTTGCTTACAACAACAGTTATTAGACTAGTATTGACATGGTGCCTTATACAGGAATGTACGGTAGAAGGTGTAGAACTCTAGTGTGTTGGACTGAATTGAGTGAAAACAAGATGATCAGGCTTGACATTGTGAAAGATACTGAAGAAAAAGTTCAAGTTATTCAACATAGGTCGAAAGCTGCCAGCGATAGGCAGAAGTCCTATGCTAATCTGAAAAGGAAGGATATTGAATATCAAGTAGGTGATAAGGTGTTCTTGAAAGTGTCACAGTGGAAGAATATACTTCATTTTAGTAAGAAAAATAAGCTCAGTCTATGATATATTGGTCCATATGAGATTTTTAAGAGAATCGGACCAATAGCTTATCAATTAGCTTTTCTTGAAGAATTGGCCAAGTTAAATGATGTATTTTATATTTTCATGTTGAGAAGATTTTGGTCTGATAATACACATAAGATTCCTGTGCAAGAAATTCAAGTACAACTAGATTTGTCTTATAAAGAAAGGCCTGTATCTTTATTTTCCAGAGAAGTCAAACAACTTAGGAACAAGCAAATACCTTTGGTGAAAGTACTCTGGCAACATCATTGACTTGAAGAAGCAACAAGGGAACCAAAAGAGACCATAAGAGCTCAGTATCCTTAACTATTTTAATCAAGTATGAATTTTGAAGACAAAATTATTTTAAATAGAAGAGAATTATAAGGCCCCAAAGTACACCCTAGTTGACATAAGACATGTTTATGGAAGTACATGTGTGATAGGAGTTAGAATTGTTCTATGATTAGGATATAAAAGACTTATAACTTGAATTTTTTAGTCAAGTTGATCATATTTAGTGGTTTAAAATGGATTGAAACCAATAGAGAATTGAGGTATTTAAAAGTACAATTTGGACTTGGAAAATTGTCAAGTGGCAAGTTAAGTTGGTACATGAAAATTAGAATGACTACGCCTATAAATTAGTGACATTTGACATAGTTTATGCATTGATATTTGGCAGTATAATAAGAGGACATGTGACCTAATCGAAGTTTTAAAAATGGAAGCTTAAATGGTGGGCAAATGGGCTTCATGCCTTAGTGTTAAGTGGCTTGTTAAGCTAGTGACACCTAGCTGGTGATGAAGCAAGTTTCTATTGAAGTAAATCCAGCTTTGTCCATTATTCACCTTGCTTCCTTCTCTCTACCGAAACTCTCATTTTCTCTCTAACTTCTAGAATTTTTGCTGGACTTTGGAATTTCATCACTTGAATTTTGGTAAGCTCTTGAATATAGAAAAAGGTTCTACTAATTTTTTGTACTGTTGTTATGTTAATGTTGACATTTGCATATTAAACCTAGATATATGCTGATTGCTTAGAAGTATTAGTTTGTCTTGATCTTTAAAGTTGTTTTTTTAAAGTTTAAAGAGGTAAAGGGGTCCTAAACTTAGTATCATGATAGAACATGTATTTTTTAATATATGAAGTGGATAAAATATGTACTAAAATAATGAAAAATTGTGGTTAGAAACTTGAAATATGTTGGATACTCGTTAGAAGGAGTGGTTCCATTGAATAGGCATATGTATTTCAGCCTTTATCTTAACCTGTAGACATCTAAATGGGATGATTTTAAATTCACATTAAACTAGATACATTTTTCTATAACTTTCATGAAGGAATATAATTTGATTTCTATCAGTAAGGGTTTTGGAATTTAGCTTGAATTTGAATTCTAGTTATTATCCACGGTTGAGAACAGTCTATAGTATTTTGGGTATAACTCTTAGAATAATAAACAAAATTGAATTAACTTTATTCAGAACCATTATTTGTTCGAGGAGTTTGATAGTTGGGGTTGTGTTGGAAGTGCTTTCTAATTATGTGCATATACATAATGTGTGATGACTCAACACTTTTATTGATGCATAATTGCACATATTTGTATTTATAAGGTATGTTATATTTGATCAAATGTCAATTAATAAGTTAATTTGGAGCAAAATAGAATAAAGACATGTTGTACTTCATCTTTTGCATAAAATTCTAAAAAATGAAATGGTTTGTTTTAAACTACTAAGTCCCAGTCGTGGGTAAATAGGTATGCCTAGAAGAGTTCACAGCTGCTTCTGTAATTAGACACTAAGGTGTCTTCTGTGATTAGACACTTCGATGTCTTCTGATTATAGATACTTTAATGTCTTCTATTTCAAAGACTTAAGTCTCTTATATTTTAGATACAATCATGGTATCTTCTATTCTGGTCCCGTTACCCACTTCTGTAAAAAGGATTAGTAGGCTAACTTGTTTTGTATTTTATTATTTGCTCAGCTCCGATATAATCAAGCCCTGTTCTGATATAAACAAATTCTATTTTGATACAGACATCTTCTGTTCTGATACTTTAAATTTTTTTTGATATTATGTTATTTTATTCTGATACTTGTTAGTTTTACCCTAAAGTAGATATATTCTACTCTGATATGATTTATTCTGATATGAGATGCACATTGCTCGAAATGTGATATGGTTTGTATATGTTAATATCATATGACTGTTAGAGGCAGTTGCCATTACGTATCATGTTTAGTTATTCCCCACTAAGCTCTATACTTAGCATAGTGGATTTGCCCTATGTAGGCTCAAATAGAAGGGTATAAAGATTGGGACAAAGATAACCGCAATGGCTAATGAAGACTATGTTTTATTGTGAATAATGTTCAGTTTATTGTTGTTACTGACTTGTACTCAGTATGATGAGACAGTTTGTGTTTTGCATATATAGTTTGTAATATTTATAAATAAGAGGAAATTTAGATTTCAAGGTATGTAATATGTTTTGTGATTTGTCATTACATTATGTATAGTATGTTTAAAACATAACGAAATGTATTGTAATGTATGATGCTTAAGTTTCTGAGAATGGTTGGAATTGTTGATATGATATGTTTGGGTGCTGTTATGTTGCATCTGCATATCCTCCCAGGGGGTATAAGGGTGTTACGTATTCCCTCCACAATTTAGGTTGGGATGATCCATCCAACATTTGATATACGTCTAGGAGTACAGGTTGCACTAGTTAGGAAAATTCCCTCTTGCAGCATTTACATATTCCATACATCCCTCTTGTAATGTTGGACACTCATCTATAAGATGGCTCGTGTTTGTACATTTTCTACATGCCTTTACTGATGCCTATCAAACTACAAGTTTTCTTACAAAAGATGTTAGCTTATCTGAACGATGTTCAATGGATGAAGTACTTAACTCGTTTACACAAAGAACATCATTTCGAGTGCTAAATTGTTACGTGTTAATAGTAATTCGCTCAATCAAAATACAAGCCTCCATAAGAGTGTTTTCACACAATGCTCCACCTCTTGCCACATCATCTAAACTCCTCTCCTTCGGCAACAATCCGTTATAGAAATACTAGATAAGGAGTTATTTGGGAATTTTGTGGTTCGGACAACAAGCACATAATTTCTTAAAGTGCTCCTAATACTCATAAAGTGCTCTCATTAACTCTCATCTTTCCTTTATTCTATTTCGCACCACAATCTCTTATTTAGTTATTCAATTGACTCCCTCCATAAATTGGGTCACTATTTACATTACTTCCCTTTTATTTCACTTACATCCTTTCAATGTGCTATTCACTTCCTTTCTTCAATTCACACTTGAATTCTACTCCAATTGAATCTCATATCAATCATTACATTCCAAAGTACTTATAAAATAGTTCAATTGGATCCTGGATCATAAATTTCAATTTTTACCAAATTGCCATTAAACTTTTCATAAATTACAATTTTACCCAAATAATTTTTTCTCACTTTTTCAATTTAGTCCTTTTTTCCTAATTTTAACTCATTTCATACATGTCCTAGAATCTATAATTGCATTCTCAATCATTAATCACCAAAAAAATTTTAAATTCACCCACAATCTTAATTAATAAGCTTGTATAAATAATAGAAAATGATTCAGGGTAAAATTTGGGGTCCAACACATTAGGTATTATGAAAAGATGATGTTAATGTGTTCATTGAATCATTTATTTGTAAACACAATACTAGAATTTCAATATAATTCGGAATTGTTATGTTGAAATTCATGTGTAGCGACTAATGATTCACAATCATTAGGGATAACACAACCTAGGTTAAATGATGCATCGTATGTGGATGTTGCCTTGATTAATCGGTTTTCTAAATTTGTAATGCTATTACCTAATTGAATCTAGAGATCGTATCCTGGGTTATTCAGTAGTTAGGTTTAATTAATGATCGTATCTTGATTAAACACTACCTAACGGAAAACTCGAGCTAATCATTAACTCACGATTAATAGTTACTAGGAGAGGTTTGAGAACAACAAATTAATGAGATATGTTTAATTATGGTGTAGGATGAGATTGAACCAAAGAAGCCAACCTTTATCGAATTCCCCATTTTACCATTTTCACATGTTTTCTTTAATTTTTTATTAGTCTATTTTCATTTTATTTTCTTGTTTGAAAAAACCAAAACCCCCTAAACCTAAACATAGATTAATTTCATTTCAACAACTTTATACACACTTTTTATGGGATCGACCTAGACCCACCACTGCTATAGTAGTAGTACAATTTATTTTGAATAGCGTTACGACGCGCTGTCAATTTTGGCGTCATTACCGGGGAGTGCGATGTTTTAGTTTTTATTTGTGATTTTAATTGGTGTTTTGTATATATTTTTTCATAATTACTTTCTTTTCAGTTATTTCATGATCTTTTCATTTTTTTCTATTTCGTGTTTGTGATAAATATTTTTAAAAAAATCATGGATGGAAGTAACTCTTACTCTCAATTCTATAACCAAGGTTGGACTGATCAATCTAACCTTAGATATGGATGGTATAACCATCAAAATTACTTCTATCATAATTCGCAAGACACGCAGCAATTCTCGTGTAGACCAGAAGCTTTTTGTCACAACTCAGGTACACCTCTGGACAACTGTATCAAAACCTATAAGGTTGGCCATCTTCAATTTCAGCAAGGTATGCAGTAGTTTCAAGAGAGTATGCAACAACTTCAATAGAATACCCTACAATTCTAGCAGGATGAAAGGCAATCTTAGTCTAGTTTCCAAGATGTGGAAAGCTAACAAAACTCAAGTACATCTTTAGAAGAATCGATGAATGTTGTGATTGCTAACAATCTCTAATTTTAATAAAGCCTACAATAGTAGTTGCAACAGTTGCAACAGGAAGTGAGGAATATAACATCTAGAAACCAGAACTTGTTAAGCCAAATGGGTGAAATGGTAGCTAGGATCAACCACATAGAATCACAAATGGAAGAGGATTAGCTACATCAACATAAGGCATAACATATGGATGTAAGTGCATAAATTTTACAAAGTGATGAAGAGCTTAAGAATTTTGAAGAAATAGTCAAAGAATTGCTTGTGTGGAAGAAGTTGAGGAGGAACTGAAGGCAGAAAAAAGCTATATCTTTTAGCTAGGAGATAAATATTGAGTTCCATTTTGTTGTTAAGAAAGAATCTTTACTTTTGCCTAATAGGTTGGAGGAATTAAATAAGAAGGAAAAAGGTGACAAGACATTCGAGATCTTTCAAGAAAGCATGGACTCAGTGAAGATCAAAAGTTCAAGGATAGGGAAGATGTTAAATGGGAATGATGATTAACTAAGGCCCTATCCAGAACAACCTTGCGTGGAAGTGGAGCTAACTATATTACCTGAAGATCACAATTTTATCACATAAGGAGGAAACATGGAGTCGAGCAAGCGATGTTAAACAAAGGTGCTTCTTGGGAGGCAACCTAAGGGAAGTAAATTTCTTTTTTTACATTTCTGCATTACTTTTTATATGCATGTGTGTTTTTGAATTTGTTTGTTTTATTTGTTTTAAGTTTTCAATCAAAATGAGAGAAAGAATAAAACAAACAAAAAAACATTTTCTCGTTTTCTATTGCTTGTGGGCTTATATAATAATGATTAGAGTGTGAATTGACTAGAAATTTCATAGTAACTTTAGCATGTATTTTTACTCTTATGATTAATTGATATGCATTATCCTTAGAAGAGTAGTGACTAGTGGTAGACAAAACCGGTGAGATTTTGAGCCTTATTAGGCTGACACATCCATATCAGTCTCGTTGTCTTTTGATAATGTTTGACCTTTATAACATATACATCATCACTTTGCTTTGAGTTTTTATTTGAGACCACATTTTTATCACATGCATTAATGTGGAAATGATTAGGCATTCTTTATTTCATAAGCTACATTAGCCAAATAGCCTATCCCATTAATATTATTTTTCCCTTATTAAGCCCTCTTTAAGACTTATTAGCCTTTCTTTTTGTATCAATCACATTAGATGCTTTATACTTAACCAAATGTCCTAGCCAAGCCATAAAGCTAGTGGAACATTTGTTATTGTTAAGTTTATAGATGTACAAAATTCTAAATGTGGGGTTATACATATGTGTGGGTTGGTTATAATGTTGGGACGTTATTTTATATCTTATCATTGAAATTCCCATGTTGATGTGGTTTATTTTAATTTTTACAAAAGAAAGGAAAGAAAGAAAAGAGAAAAGCAAAAAAATGACAAAGAAAAAGAAAAAGAAAAAAATTTGTTTAAATAAATGTATCAAGGAGGAAGTGCATATGTGGTTTGCAAGGTTATTCATACTTAATGCATCCTCCTAAAGTTGTATTGAATGGGTTACATGATTATATTGTATATGATGTAGATGTTGGCTTGGAAGGGTCACTCTTTGTGGATTTAATTTATTTTCATCATTTGTATAAGAGATCCCTTTGAATTGGTATATACTTCATATGGTTTGTGTATGAGAGCTCAAGTTTGAGTTGTGAAACTTGTTTTTGTGTTCATCATAGTTGATGTACACAATTATGAGCAAATGTTGGTTTTTGCACTTGGTAGTATATTGAGTGTTACTTTTGTTTCACTAGCTTTGATGGCTATCATGCTACTTGACCTAACTACATCTCACCTTACCTTTACCCACATTACAACCTTGAAAAGTCCTTTGATGTTGGCCCCTGAGATATTTTTTATTGAATTAAGCATGATAGTTTATGGAATCAACATGGAATTTGAATTTTTTCCTTAGAATGAATTATGAGGTCATGATAGAGTTATTATTGGAGTTTAATTTTTTATTCCAATGTTAGTAGGACTTTATTACATTGGTTAATTAAATTAAATTAGTAAGAGTGTATGAGGGCAATTTTGGCATGTTATTATGTTTAAGAGTCATAAAGCATTAAAGGAACGATAAAGTGGACTTTTAGCATTCATTAAGGGCAGAATGGGTAGAGGAATAATTGTCTTGTTGTTTTAGAAGAGTGAAAAACGAAAATGAGAGAGAAAAGAAGAGAAAAACAAAAAGAAGAGAAAGAAAGGAGAGAGAGAGTCATTCTTTAGAGAAGAAGGAAGAAGACAAGCTAGGTTTCATCTTTCCTTAGTCTTCAAGGGCGATTTAGAGGTTGTTTAGGAAGAGAAAAAGAAAGAGGAAAATAAGAGCTTTCTTTTGAGCCAAAAATCTTATTATTTGGTGAAGATTTAAGGTAGGAGCAATTTTAATCCTTTGGATTTTTGTAAGGGTTTTGGTTCATAAAGCTTAAGAAATGTATGGGTTTAAGTATTCTAGAATCAATTTGTAGTTAATATGTTTTTTGGGATCTCAATTTGGATTCCTATTGAATTGGAATTTGCCAATGTTGAAGGAAATCAAGTAAGGCAAAAGGAGCAAGAGGAGGGGCATTTTTAAGCAATTCTTTAAGCAAGGAATTCAGGTAGGTTGCATGTTTATAGTTGAGTAAATAAGCCATGAATATTTTGCAAATCAAAAGATTTAAATGATTTCAATTGCTTTATAAATGTTGCATTTATTGCTTCTTGAATGATTGAAGTATTTGCT
>JAOTAY010020066.1:0-13564 GCA_025629805.1 Erythroxylum baracoense
AATACTTATTATGTACAATGTAATGTTTTTATTATCAATTAAGATATTTTTAACTTTATATCATCAATCAAATTTCTTTCTAAACAAATTAATTGTATACTATTAAATTCATAACAGATTAAATAAAAAATTTGACGTATATTTTTTTCTAAATTTTTCTGGTTGATTTACCGTCAGAAGATCATTTTTCGTTGGTAAAAACAATTGTATTTACTAATTACAAGTGACTAATTGTCGGTAATCATAGACAGAATAACTAGTTCCATTGCTAAATTTACCGAAAAATGACTAGACTATCATCGCTAATATTACCGACGGAACGTAACCGTTGGTAATGTTTAAATAAACTTACCGACAGAAAGGACCAAACTGTCGGTAAAATTGCCAACAGAATAACATTGTCCATTGGTAAATTTACCGACACTCAAAATAAACTGTCGGTAAATTTACTGAAGGAATAACATTGTCCGTCAGCAAATTTACCAACTCTCAAAATAAACCATCGATATATTTGTCGACGACTAATTAATGGTCCATTGGTAACAATGTTATTCCGTCGGCAATTATTAGCTACGGCCATTTCTACGATGTCTTTGTCCGTTGGTAAAGTTCGTCACAAAACTTATTTATCGACGGAATGTTGATGTTTTCCGTCGGTAATTTCCATCACAAAATGACATTTTTCTTGCAATGAAATATAATTTGAATTAAAAATTAAATTATTCAATTGAAAATTATTTCCAAATTAATTTGTTGACCCTTCAAATAAACTATAATTGGCTTACAATTTTTAGAAAATTATACATTTTAACTATTATAATTTTGAAAAACTAATTTAAAAAATTATATATTTTAATTATCATAATTTAGAGAAACTAATTTTAAAATTTTAATAAGACATTGTAATATAATTAGAAAACTATTTCTAATAAATTAAATTAAAGATTAGTCATCCTAAAAATTAAGCAAATGAAGAACAATTACATATAAAAGTGAGAAGATAAATTTTACATTTTGCATGATATATTAGGAATAAATCATAAATGTTAATCAATTATGAAAATTAAGAAAGTAAAGAGATTGCTTCAATTTTGGGTGACGATGTGGACTTTGGTAGTAAATTGTTTACCATTTGGCTAAAATGAAATGTGATTTGCATTCCTTATTAATTTAACTAATAACAAAAAGAAGATACAAATTTTTAAAAATTCCCCCATTTTATTTTGTTTATCTACCAAATCAAAAATAAAGATTAGTAATTCCCAAAAATGAAGCAAATCAAGAACAACTTCAAATGTAAGTGTAAAAGAAAAAATTTTCATTTTGTTATTGGTAATAGGAACACCTCATATATGTTAATGAATTAAGAAAATTAGCAATGTAAAGAAAAAGCTTGGGTTTTAGTGACGTTGTGAATAATTGGTAGCAAATTGGAGTGATAGGCGACGATAGTTTTGACCATCGTAAAAAGGTAAAAGGTTTAGTATTGGCAATGATTTATCAATTTGGTAGCAAGATGATGTACAATTTACGATACTATTTTAATTTTGTAGCAAACGTTTAAGATTTGGCGATTTATTCATTGCCAAACATACCGGATGAGAAACGACGTCGTTTGAGTGTCTGTTTAAACACAGACACTACACTCCTCCCTTCATCCCCCTTTGAATATATTAGCACACCCTTCTCCTTTATTTTTTCAAAACTGACATTGCCGAAGTTGCCCTATCTTTTCCTCTATCTTGGACAACAACAAAGAATCTTCTCTGTACGCTTGCTATCTTCATTTGGTGAGTAGTGTTGATTGGAGATTTTATTGTGTGATTGAAGTCGAAAAATTTCGATGGTTTTATGTTATCTTTTGAGTTTGTTATCGATTTATTTGCATTTATTGGGAATGAAAATGGTTGACTTGTGCAAAAGTTGTGTTATTATTGTCAAAGAAAGGGAAAACATACTTTTTTTATGTTCTTAAGTTGAAATTTACTTGCCCATAAGGTGTTCGACAAAAGTCCTAATTATGTTTTGAGTTTGTGAAGCTAGAGAACCAAGTTTCTGTTATGTTAAAAATTAAATTATAATGTTATATTTTCTGTTAGCTATTTTTAAAAGAGCTAAAGGATCTCTAGAAGGATCCTCTTTGTTTAAATTTTTATACAAATATGTATTGATATGTATAATTATGACTTATATGCGTGATATAATTACTTAGAATTTATTTCTATAAACTAGAATTTAATTCTTATAAAATATTAAAATTCAAATATTGTAATAAGAAGTTAACCAATTGATGTAAGTAGTACAAGTGACCAACACCTCATGAACTTTATAAGAAAAAACCCAACTATACCCTTACAATAAGTGCCATTAGCACTTGACACGTAGTGGTGACTTTAATATGTAAGATATTGATAACTAATATCCTAGCCGAACCGTTAACAATCAAGTTTAAGATGTTAATCTTAGACATTTATGATGAAATGCCTAACCTTATTGATTATGTGCATTGATATAAGGAACATATAGATTTGCATGATGTATTTGATGACATAAAATGCAAGGTCTTCTCCTCTACCTAACTAGTCCTACACTTTCAAAGTTCTAGACCTCACCTTTAGCTTTAATTGCCACCTTTCAAAAATTAACTAACAAGTTTATATCTTACTTTTTCAATAACAGGCATAGATATAAAGATTATACCTACTTAATATACGTAACTCAAAGGCATGAAGAAAGCTTAAGAGATTACCCCAGCACTTTAGTTTTGAGGTAATCCAAACTGCTACTCTTAATGTAAGGGTGATAACAACAACTTTGTGAGTAGAACCAGGCCTTATTATACTTTATAGAATTCTATAGAGAAAAAATGACTAAAATTTCAAGAAAGTGCATATTAAGGTACAAAAATACTTAGATATGAAGGACACTAAGCAGAATATGAGAAGCCTGACTAATAATGTAAATGAGAATAGAATAAGGGTTGCATCTTTGTTCAGTATATTTCTAAACCAAAATAGTCAAATCTAAATTTAGTTATATGTATGATGAATTTTTTTTCCATTTCTCCTAAGTAAATGCTTGTTGGAATTTATTCTCACTTTTTGAATGTATAAATTTATGAAAATATAAATAATTAAAGTGAATGTGTTCATTTTTTTTTCACTAGCCTATCATTGTTTACTTCTCTTTATGTATAGCTAAATGGATGAGAGTTGAATGTCTCATTGAAATGGTCAACTGAAAATGTAGAAGGAGTTAAGAGTTTCCTGTAATTTGTAAAAGATCAAACGGGTGATGAATCTAGGATTCGTTGCCCATGCATCGATTGCTTATATGTTGACTTCCAAATTTAAGATGTGGTATATAATCACTTGTTGATTCGAGGCATAGATAAATTCTATACTCCATGGCTTTATCATGGTGAACGTAAACAAGCAAGTTGTAGTAGAAGTGGCGATACATGTTATGATGACAATTACAATAATGATGTAGATGATTATGATGTGAATGATGATGGTGATGATGGGATTGACGAGATGTTAAATGATTTTCAGAATTATATAGAGACTACGAATGAAACAGGAATGCCTAACATAATTGGTAGTATTACAGAAGATAATTTTGGGAAGTTATTAAAAGTTGCTCAAGAACAATAATATCTGGGGTGCTCTAATTTCTCACAACTATCATTTGTTATGAAGTTTTTACATTTGAAGGTTTATAATAAATGGAGTAACAAGTCCTTTGACATGTAAATTGACTTACTGAATGATGCATTACCTATTGGACACAAGGTTGTTGAAATCTTACTATGATGGGAAGAAACTATTAAAGGACCTTGGATTGGGATATATTTCAATTCATTCTTATAAGTATAATTGTGTTCTTTTTTGGAAGGAAAGTAAAGATCTTTAAGAGTGTCTTATTTGTGGCACATCAAGGTGGCAGGTGGATGATGGGAGAGGGAAAAAGATACCGAATAAAATCCTTCGATACTTTCCTATTAAACTATGATTACAAAGACTTTTTATGTAAAAAAAAGTCAAAGATATAAGGTGGCATAAAGAGAAATGCATTGATGATAACATTATGCGTCATCTACTAGGCTCAATAATGTGGAAAAAATTTAATAGAAAGTTTCCATGGTTTGGACAAGATTATCGTAATGTTCGACTTAGATTGGCATAAGATAGATTTAGTCCTTTCGGTAATATGAGTAATTCATATAGCATGTAGTTGGTGATTCTAGTCCAATACAATTTACCTCCATGGAAGTGTATGAAAGAGCCTTTTATGTTGCTGTCTTTGCTTATTCTAGAACCTACTGCTCCTAGTATGGACATCCATGTATTCATGCAACCATTAATTGATGATTTAAACAATATATGGGAATTTGGATTACAAACTTTTAATGTTGATGAATGCGAAACATTTATAATGCATGCTGTTGTTTTGTGGACTATAAATGATTTCCCAGCTTATGGGAATTTATCTGGGTGGAGCACTAAAAGGTATATGGCTTGTCTTATGTGTAACCATCAAACATATTAAAAAAGGATACGAAGTAAATTATGTTATAGGGTCATCATCATTATTTGGAACATGGGCATAGATGGCGAAGAAGTAAACAGTTTAATGGCATAGTAGAGTTAGGTAAAGTTTCGATGTAGTTGTCCGGTGATGATATTATTTACCAGCTATCACATTTGGGTGACATTACACTTGAAAAACACCCAAGTAATAAAAAGTGTAAGAGAAATGATGTCAAACTGAATTGGACTAAAAAAGGCATATTTTTGACTTACCATATTGGAAGGAATTACTATTGAGGCACAATCTTGATGATATGCATATTGAGAAAAACATTTGTGAGTCCATGTTGGGGATGGTAATGGGAATTGATGAAAAGTCTAAAGACACAATTAAAGCTACACTTGACTTGGAAGACATGAATATTAGAAAGAACATACATTTGAAAAGAAGAGATGATGGCTCATACATTATTCCCCCTGCTTGTTACAACATGTCAAAAAGTGTGAAACAATCATTCCATCAGTTCCTCCAATCATTCAAATTTTCTGATGGGTATGCATCAAATATAGGATGTTAGGTGAATGTTAAAGAGGGAAAAGTGTTAAGGTTGAAAAGTCATGACCGTAATGTACTTTTGCAATGACTACTTCCTGTTGGAATACGTGGGTGCTTGCAGAAGGATGCTTCTGTTACTTTGGGTTAATTCGGAGATGTTTTAAGCAATTATATTGCAAGACACTTAAAGTTGAAGTGCTTGATAAAAAAGGAAAAAGACATAGCAATCATTCTATATAAGCTTGAACTAATATTCCTAGCATCATTTTTTAATGTTATAGTTCTTTTGGCAATTCACTTATTATATGAAGCAAAATTTCATGGACCGGTTCAATTTTGATGGATGTTTCCAGTTCAAAGATAATTCATATTAAATTCAACAAGTTTTTTCTATGTTATTTATTTGGAAAAATTCCTAAGTTTATAACTATTTATGTTAAGGTTTTTATGCTCTCTTAAGCATTATGTACGTAATAAAGCTTGACCAGAGGGATTTATTATAGAGGCTTATATAACAAATGAATGCTTGACTTTTTGTTCAATGTACTTAACTGATGTGGAGACAAGATTTAATAGACCAAAATGTTACTCTGATTTTCATGACTATAGTGGGTTGTCTATTTTCTCCTAAAAAGCTAGACTCTTTGTGTGGGTAAATATAAGGAGTTAAGTAAAGATGAATTCGAAAATGCCTATTGGTATATTTTTAACAATTGCTAGAAAGTTGATACATACATGGAGTACGTATATTCCTTTCCATATTCAAGCAATTATATTACAATTTTCTTTATTCACTCTGAGATCTTACTGTCGTTGTCTTTTTTAAATAAAGAGCACAAAGAAACAATTCGCAGTAAAGGGATTATTAATGTTGAAGAAAGACAAAGGCAAAAGTTTGTATCATGGTTTAAAAATCGAGTAAGTTTCATATTGATTACATATTATGAAAATATGAGAATCTATCTCATCCTCATATTAACTTTCAATTTATTGTACAGATGATACGGTTACATAACCGTAATATGCAAGAAGTGACAACAACATTGTATGGTTTGGTATATGGGCCTCATATTTATGAGAAGTAATTAACAGGTTGCATTGTTAATGGGGTGAGATTTCACATACAAGATTGAGATAGTCGAGTTAGAAGACAAAGTAGTGGGATTGTCGTTGAAGGATTCATGACGATGAAATCATTGATCTTTACAGTGACATCTTTGAAATAATAGAGTTTCACTATATCAAGGATAAGTAGATTGTTCTACTTAAATGCAAATGGTTTGATCTAACTAACATGAAAGTGAACAAGCATATTGCTAGTATAAATGTTAGTAAGACATGGTATGATAATGATCTTTTTGTCCTTGCAAGTCAAGTCAAACAAGTTTTCTACATCAACGATACTGTATTAGGTAGCAATTGGAAGGTTGTTCAAAAGTTTCAACAAAGGAATGTCTTTGATTTTTGTGAAAGGGATATTGGTCAATTGGATGAGAATGCAGATGAAGTCAATCAAGATATTGGATTTGAGTTCAATAACGAAGGCATTTCAGTGGAAGAAGCAGATATATCATCATTCCATAGGAGAGATGTTGTAATGTAAAAGAAGTGAACAAGCTTAAAAAGATGGTCAAACAATTACTAGGCTTAAACTATATCAGTAGTAGTGATGACGATGAGGAGTCTTAGTTTGTATATGACCTATAATTATTATTTTTTTATATAAAATGCATTCCATTTTTAATGTTTATTTTTTTCAATTTATTATTATTTAAAAAATATGTCACCAATATTAATTATAAAATGTAACTAATTTAAATTTCAAACTGTCTTAAAATTGTAATAAATTAAAATAAATTTGTTTCTAACAATTGTAATAAAATTTTTGTCACTAAAAAATATTAGCTACCAAAACAAAATCATCACAAAATGTTATTATCTACGTTTACAAGAACGCCTCTAAAAATATTTACCTACAACAAGAAATTAGTAGCTAAAACTATTCTGCTACAAAAACAGGATCGTCACTAAAAAATATTAGCTACCAAAAAAAATCATCTAAAAATGTTGTTACCTACGTTTACAAGAACATCTCTAAAAACATTTACCTACAACAAATAATTAGTAGCTAAAACTATTCTGCTATCAAAAAATCATTACTAAAAATAATTACCTACGACTACGGTTTAGTAGACAAAAAGTTTTATCTATGAAACATATACGTCACAAAATCCAATGTTCGACGTTTTTCATTCTTGTTCGTTATATGTTTTATCGATGAAATTATTATGCATCCAAAACCTTTTTGCGACAATTTCAAGAAAACTTTGTGGATATTGTTTCGCTACTGGGGTTCAGTGACCATTAGGACGATTATTATTTTTCATCGCAAATTAATATTTGGGATGATGTTTTAATATTTAGCAACGTTTAGTTTCGTCGCCAAAAAGCTTATCTATTGTAGTGTTACAGCATCTTTAGCTGTTGTGTCTATCATCTGCTAGGTTTAGGAAGTCCATAGTGAGGACTTCTTCTCAATAAGTCCTTAAATTTCTCTTATGTATTATATAATGTTTCTAATTGAATTTAAGCATCATGAGTGATATCATTCCTCATCTTGACATTTTTTAATGGTAAGAAGTACTTTATAAAACATTTTTTAGCCATTTAGTCCTATGTAGTGATAAACTTCCCGGGAAGAGAATTCAACCACCGTTTACTTGATCCTCAATAAAAAAGAAAGCAACCTTAAGCTGATTACATCATTAATGGCTCAGTTTTTGGACATTCTTCAATAAACTCAGATAGATTATTTTGGGCCATAAATTAGTTGAGCTTTTAAAATAGAAATAAAATAAAGAGAAGTTAGTAATTAAAAATAAAACAAAATGAAAGAAAGAAATTATATGAGAAAAAATTAATGGTTGGATTAATAGAAATTAAGCATTATTAATATCTTAATCCTTGATAACGACTTTAAAAACTTGAGAACTCATAATTGAATCTTAATTAAAATAAAGAATAAGCTAAATTAAAATGAAATCACCATAAAATCTTTCATGGGTTTCATTATATCTACGTACCATAAATATTTAGTTCCAAATTGTGGGAGCCATAATATCAAAAGTAAAGGAAAAATAGAAAACTAAAAGAACATGATGAAAACCATTTTAATCTTCATGAAGTTTACTTTAGATAGATAGAAATCTACTCCAAACATGTCATGTTACTTGTTTTTCATTTTCTCTACCATTCAAAGTCATCTAATTGTGCCTCCCATACATTTTCTAATTCATCTCCATGCTTCTTCATTTAAATTTTGCAATTTAAATTCTAAATGGAAATATAGGCAAGAAGATGGTTGTGTACTAAGTTATGTACTTAAAAGAAATACAAAATCCCATCCTAAATGAAAACATTTATTAATAAAACCCAAAATGTGAATGTAAGTTCATCAATATATAACATGGGTGTGTACCTCTTTAACATAGGCGTGTAACACATAAAATTTATAAATATGCCTCTATTTAAACATGACTATGTAAGCTGAAATTTATAATTAATAAAGAATATAGGCAAATACATAGGTGTGTACTAGGCAGTTTTCTTGCTCTCTAGCTTCATAACTTGGTTAAAACAGCTTCAAATCACTTCAAACTTGCTGAATTCATCCCTTTTGCTCAAAATAAGTGAATTACAACCTGAAAAAATATGAACAAAGTACCAAAACAATAAAATAATCAAATAAAAAAGCAAAATACAATAAATATAAACCTAAAAATATAAATGATTAAGCACTTATAAGAGAATCTAATGGTCCCTCACCTTATCTCTCACATAATTCTAGGACTCCTAGAGATAGGACCCTTTAGAGCCCAACTCCATCGATTAACGAAAATGATTATTTTGGCATTCAAGTTTGTTGATTATAATTCTCATGGTACGCATTAAAATCATGTTATATCTATTGCTTGCTTTGGCCAATTTAATGATTATGGTCTTGTTTAATCTTTTATTGGTCAAAGGTAGGAACTCTAGCTTATTAAGACTTTTTAAGTGAGTTTTAAAAATGTAAGTCTTTTTATTGCATCCTTAGACCTCATAAAATTTGTGATGACACTTATATTATTCAAAAGTCCATATGTGAAAATTTATCTCATAAGTAATCTTATTAATAAGAATCAAGGTATTCTCATACCTAATGATTTTGCCTATTATAACTAACTTACTAAATATTAGTTATGACATCACACTATATCTAATAGAATCATAACAATCTTTGAATTAAACAATAATGCATAAGTCTTAACAAGCCTAAATATGTTTATGACCTTAAACTTATTCCTTGTTTCCACCATCTTTTCATAAGAAAAAATATTATTTTTCTATTGGAAACTTTACTTGTTTGTTTCGTGGTGATCTTTGGTTTCTTTTCATTCTTGTGATAGGTGATATTTTTTATCTTAGTCACTTTATCTAACATACTAAGATCAACTTCCATAATACTAGGAAAAAGAATTAACAGATCTTATATGCTCTCCTCCTTATCCTCATCCCTTCAAAATTCCATCCACTTAAAATGATTTTGATTTTAATTTCTCCTTTGATTCTTGCACTCTTTATCACATAAGTTATTAGTTAGTTGATGGAAAAATGATTGGACCTTATTAGTGATAACAAATGCAATAATAACATCTTGATGATGAGGCTCCTATATATGGCATTGGTAATTATGAGCCTCTCTAGAGCCATAAAATTGAGTTTCCTTTAGATGGTGATGCCACCATATCACGACAACATCATAATTTTACAATGGAATTTTGCTTCAATGCTCTTGAGTCTAAACTTACTTTACTTTAAGACAAACTTGATTTCTTTCAAGATCTTATGATGCATTACTTAGAGGAGCTATTCCACTATTTCATTCTTGATTTCCTCTTTTGGATAGTTAATCACTAATATTTTTAAAAAGAGAAAGAGAGTTAGTGATATTAGATGTGTTAAAGGTTGTTATATTTACAAGAATGGTGATTTCTTTTTTTATTTATTTTCAATGTACTTTGACATTATACTTGTTCTTACTAGTTTATTTCATTTGATGTACTTTGATATTATACTTGTTCTTAGTGGTTGATTTTATAGATTTACTTGACTATTATTCGTATTTTATTTAGCTATACTTGTGCTTGAATGATAAATGGTCTATTTATTAATCATTAAGAATAATAAATTTTAAAAGTTTTATGATGCATGAATTAACATACTCAAATTCTCAAAATGCTTTAATATAAAGAGATTGTGTATGCTTGAATGATTAATTTCATTATTAACTTTCTAATATCAAAACATGTTTTGTAATCATAAAAAAAGAAAGATTGTTGAACTGAGGGAGGTTTTAGTATATGTTTTGATAATTTTAAAAGCATAGTTACTAATAATGATTTACTATTTATATTGTCGTAAAAAGAAAGTAATATGAAATGAAGTTAAGAAATACCTTATGGAAATCATAAAGAGAAGTTAATAAACTTCAAATTTATTCCAGCCAAGGATAAGAGCAGGATCAAAACCTGAAACTCATGTTTGTGTTTGTGTCTTTGTGATCACCATCCAACGGTCCACAATGAACGGAGCTAGCTATGTTTGTTCCTCCAAGTTTTAGGCCCTGAAACCTCCAAATATGCTCTCTCTGTGCTCGAATCTTCACTTACGATACACTGTTGCTCTCTGATTCTCTCGTGTTGAACTCGATTCCTCAGTTTTTAGTTCTTCTCGCGCTTCCATCTAGCTCTTTCTCTTGTAGTTTCTAGTTTTTTTTTACAGAATTTTAGTGAGTATCGCTTGAAATATGACAATACTTCCTCGAACTTTGACGTTTAAAGCTTCCTAGGAAAATTTTTTCATTCCTTTTTAAATTCGTAGCTCTAAACTTAGGGGGCGCTTGGTTAAAAGAGGGGAATGGGAATGAATATAGTGAGGAATGGGAATGGATATAATCATTATAATTGTGATGGTGGTTAAAATAAAGGAATGATTACCATTACCATTGATGGTGGCTGGTTTGTTAAAAATGTTAAGAAATAAAAATTTATTAAAATTTTGTTTTATATCAAAATTTTAAATATATTTTAACTGATTATATTTAATTTATGGACCATATTTATAATAACATAATGTCTAAAATCACGTATATAAAAGTATTTCCTTTTCGATAGCTCTTGAAGAAAAAAATACTTCAATATTTTCTTGCATCAACATATCATTAGTTACATAATATCCTTAAATATAGTTTAATCATCCAAAATATTATACAATTCATTGATATAACCATAATATCCACCATTCCATTGCTATAATAAAATCAAGTAAGATAGTTTAATACAATTTACATTCCACTAATAATGCAAATGATGTAAAATATCACAGCTATACACAATACCTTAACCAAAAGCCTTCGAATGATGCAAAATAACCAGGTTAACACTACAAATTTTGTTTGCATCAGAACTACAAAATTCCCACCTAATACAAAATAACCTAGTTAGGCGACATCAATTGCATCATGAGTTCATAATACTTACAAAAATATTAATATGCCGTTTCGAATGATTCATAGACTAGAAGATAGAATCCAAGTACAAAAGACCTTTTAAATGACTTGGCAAAGCGAACATAACCTACACTTTAGCAAGATCATTACAGAATAACAAAGTAGCCTTAACAACATCCATTTCAGATA
Source organism: Erythroxylum baracoense (assembly GCA_025629805.1). NCBI lineage: Eukaryota > Viridiplantae > Streptophyta > Magnoliopsida > Malpighiales > Erythroxylaceae > Erythroxylum > Erythroxylum baracoense. The sequence continues at coordinate 11,828 of JAOTAY010020066.1, forward strand.
TGCCAATACTAATAAGCTCACTAATAAGTTCTTGCATCTTCTCATGAGTTAGGGAATTAGATTTAGACTCCGCAATAAAAGCATTTGTAACAGCTGCATATTGTGAGGCCATTTGTTCGCAAATAGACTCAAACTTAACAGTGAAGTTGTCTAACCTTGACTCAATAGTATTCTGAAGTGTTACTGGTTTTTTCTTCTTGTAAGACCTTTCCTTTTTTGGTGACAGGTTTTTTCGCCTTTTTATTCCATGGCTGCTTCAAGGAATAGCCGAGGATCCTTGTGTATCAGATACCAGAAGTTCATCTCCATTGTCCGATATTTTGTGGACTTTTAGCCCTAGCACTTGCTTCAGCTATATCCTCAGCTTTGAGTCTCGTCGCTCTATCTTTGTCCCACACCATGTCCAATTTTCGCAAATATGAGAATTTAAAGTTCCACAATCCAATTGCATTCTTATGATTTTGTAAAAAAAGAATTACAAGAAGAAGAAGATTAAAAACGCAATAACAAGAATTAAAATAAAAATCCAATCAACTTTTGAGTTAAATCTCCTTACCAAGCAACATCAAACCATTGTTTCTCACAATTGATCTTATGCTCAATATCATCCCACTAATAGCCACTTTGCATAAACATTTCAGAAATTGGATCGTACTTATTTCTTAACCATTTAATCTTACAGTCAATGTGGGGATCGACATTCTTATCAAAATTAGGAATCTTGCTCAGCAACATCTTGTGCACTTCAACCATGTAATTGTTCTTAAACACCCCCCCTTCTACTTTCCATAAAGGATCACAAGCTAGTTCCTACAAAATGTCAACCAAAGCTTCAACCTCATCATCCTTCCAATACAGTTTATTCTTGTCCCTCCCACAGGTAGGTATAGTCCCTAAAAGTACGATAATGTAAGAGTTATCAGAGAAATAACATATAATAAAATCAACTTTGCTGAAAATTCTATATACAACGATGTAATCTAATAACTCACGAACACATAGTCAACCAAATAAAGATTTTCAAATGGTGCATTTCAAAAGTAATCCAATAACTCTTAGTTATATATTACTAATAATAAACGAACAGAGATGTTAAACATTCAAGTACATTAATCAAAATTAAAACATTTCAATAATCTAATAAGTATATGAAACAAACATACCTTAAATTACTAATCTACATCATTGTCATTAGATCTAGTTGTCCATATATTATACATGTTGGTTGCCATATTATTCCGAAATGTCAACCACTCATCAGTTAGACTAATTTGTGTAATGTATTCCATTTCATCATCTTCATCACTCTCCTCTTCATCTTCAGTGATTGACTCCTGTGGATCAAAGCTCATGAACTTGTGAATCAAGTTATGTAGAAGGGAACAAGCCATTATAATGCGAACTTGAGTTTGAATTGAGAAAAATGAAGGGGATGCAAGGATCTTCCATCTTCCTTTCAACAATCCAATGCATCTCTCACTAACATTCCTTGCTTTGGAGTGTTTCATATTAAAGTATTCCTCTGCCGTCTCTCTTCGATGGCCATCGAATTCTTTCAAATGATAGCGTTGCCGTCGATACGGAGCAAGAAATCCATTTATATTGCAATATCCAAAGTCAACCAAGTAATATCATCCTTTATAATTAAATAATAAGTTATGATTGAGCAGCATAACTCAAAGAGAAACGAAATTGGATATTGTAATAGAAATTTACCTCGAGGGACTCGTAGACCAT